>JAQGCN010000528.1:0-19133 GCA_034699725.1 Friesea truncata
TGAGGTATTTCAGGTGTAGCAGGCACTGGTGACTCTTCAAAACTCACGTTTACAAATGAGCCATAATCCATGAATTTAGGCTTATTTTCTTTTGGCGTCTGTATGATTGACCAATCATTCAAGTCATACCTAAATTAAAAAGAAGTGAGTTGAATAGTGATTTGATTGGGTTTAAAAATGTCAATTTTATACTTACTTAGGATATTCTGGAGTAAGTTTTATATTTGTTTCTTTCGCGTTTTGGCGTTCCACTGACACTGTCGCTTTATTCCCTACGTTTCTTAACTTTCTCAGTGGTTTTCGGAAGCGTCTAGACTGAATAAACATACTTGATGCTTCTTGAGAACAAACTGGAGTTGATATGTCACAGCTAATGATAAATGAATTTTCATTTCCTCTAATTTTTTCAATTTCACCAGATAAGGATACTGCCTGGCCATTTGTTGTACTAGAATTTTCGCTTGAGCTCGGCTAAGATTAATTAATTAATTCAAATGAATGAATAAATAAATTATTACTTTCATATATTTATCAATGAGTTTTTATGTAAAGAAAAACTTACGAAACGAAATTCTGTTTTTAGTGACATAAGCTGACCAGGTGTAAAATTAATCATTCTCCTAGGTGTCAAATCTATAAGAATCAAATAAACGAAACATACAACAATGTACGACATCCGACTGAATAGAAACTTTGTCTTACTCACCAGTTTCCATGTTAACTCGACTTAAACCGAAGTCTGTCAGTTTTATATGACCACGAGCATCGATAAGGATATTGTCTGGTTTTACATCTCGATGAACTACGCCGCACTTATGAATAAATTCAAGAGCTAAACTAATTTCTGCAGTGTAAAAAGCAGCTGCTTTCGGTGTAAAGAATCCCATCATTGCCAGTAGAGATTTCAAATCACCACCAATCATATACTCCATAACTAAAAACACAGTTCTTGGTGTTTGAAAGGAATAGAACAAGCGAACACAGAATGGTCTAAAAGAAAATAACACACATTAAAAACACCATAAAAATTTTAAAAAAAGTTGAATTACTCAGCTGCAGATAGACAGAACGCCTTTCTTTCAATATGGACACTGTTGACCATGTTTTTTCTCACCAGGTCTTCTTTTTTGATAGCCTTTATAGCATATAAAGTTCCAGGTTTGTCTTTACGGTAACCGAGGTAAACTTTGCTATAGAATAAAAAAGACTCCAATATCAACTAAATGATTATAATAAATATTTATTATAAAGTTTACCCATAAGCTCCTCTACTGATTGGTTTGATAAGTTTAAAGTCCTCTATGGATTTTGCTATAAAGTGTGTGTCCATTGAACCGATTGGGACTGAATTACCATTGTTCTGACATTGCAATTCGGCGTTACGTTGAACATCCAAGTTTGATGGTAAGGCAGTCGCAGTGGCAGTCATCATCATAATAGTATAGAACTCATGTGGGGCTGGGGATGGGGCTAAACGGATAAATGATTATGGAAAATGAAAGCAATAAAAACAATAAAATTATTGAAGTTACTTTAATACTCTTTTGTTTGTTTTCGGCAGTGAGATTGGAAATTGGATTGGATTGATTTAAATAAACACGATGATGAATATGAAATGTAAATGTGATTGTATATTTATTGTGATGTGATGATGCCTTTCTTTTCCGTTAAACAATTTAAAGTTGAATCTTCAAAAAAATTGCCGCAAAAAATTTGTCTAAAAAAGCTAGTAGTCGTCCGTCCAGAAATAGGCAGAACTCAGGATGTGAAAGTTAGCATATCACCATATCACGGTTGGCGTTGTTTATTCTAATCGATCCTCTCTTTAACACTAGACTTGTTACATCAAGATGCAATCAATTACTCAAATTAAAAACATTGAAAAAATACTTACCAAAGACTTTCCAATAATAATTGTAGTGGTAATAAAACAAAAGCATTAATCAAATTTAATAATATAAAAATGGTTTTATTTAAAATCAAACTAAATAATAATAACATAACACAAAGACTAAAATTTTGATTGGTTTTGGTTGTACTAAATAATATAAAAATGGTTTTATTTAAAATCAAACTAAATAATAACAACATAACACAAAGACTAAAATTTTGATTGGTTTTGGTTGTACTAAATGTTAAGAACTTAGTATTTTTATGCTTAAGAAACTAAACCTAGCCCACAATACAAAATCTTACTGCTTTCATCAATCTTGAAATTCTGAACATGGACTAACTAAAAGAAATTAAGCATTTATTAGGGAGGTTGCTATCTGCGGAATATGTTAGTTTCGTAAAAAGTTTGACAAATTTTTCATTAGCATTTTGAATATTTGGGAAAGTAAAGTTTCCCTTAAAGTTTACCAAATTTTGAGTGTTGGGAAAACTTTTCCCTCTGAGTCTGAGTTTCCCAATCCCATTCTCGTGCATTTTCTGCATGTATTATCGTACAAGCACGTACACATACTTAAATTGCGATTGTGTTTAGCAGTATAGTCTCATCGCAATGCACAATTTACATGTAGACGTTAGAGTGTTTATGTGGGCGTATCAAACAAACACAATTTGTAGGCCCGAAGGCTTTATTAAAATATATTCTGTAGCATAGAATTGATTTTGTAGAAAAAGAAATTACATTTAATTGTTTTCAAATAACTATTACTAATACTCACTAATGTTATATTTATATCATTTTACAAAGAATTCTAAAAATTTTAAGGAAAAATTAAACTTCAACATTCGAATACATGTCGAATATTATTTGACGAATTCTTACAATCTGGATTTGAATTGGCAAATTTTAATTAATTAAATTATTTTTAACATTTTAGTCTTTTGCTAAGAGCTTCACACCGAAACAAAATAATGAAGATATATTTAAAGAATATGAAAAATGGGAATAATATTTATTTTCCCACATTAAAAAATCACTTGTAAAACCTGTGGAAATTCACATTTTTTTAATGTATACAAAAGTCAAAGAAATCCTTAGCTTCAGAAATTATTAATTCTGGTACTCACCAGACAATACACCCTGATAAGTTAACTAATGAAAATCAAAAACATCAAAACTCTTCCACTTAGTACTCCACCACCGGCTGAAATCCCGGAAGAAACTGAGGGCCAAGTTGCCGATAAGGGAAATGCTAAAAATCAAAATAATGGTATGCTTTTTTTTGAAATTTTTAAGCATAAAAAATATTAATCATCAAAAATAGTACCATGGAAATTTTGTAAAAAAAATATTCAATAATCGTAGTTTTAATTTAAATTAAATTTTTCAAAAAATAAATATTTTTCATATTAAATATTTAGACCTTTCAAACAACAATGATTGTACTCCACCACCGGCTGAAATCCCGGAAGAAACTGAGGTCCAAGTTGTCGATAACGGAAATGATATTGTTTATATATTATTTAGATTATGAAAATTTGCGCATTGAGATTGAGATAATTTTTAACCTTAAGTTGTACAATGTAGCTGAATATAGAGCAGTTCCATTCTCTACGTGTTTTCCTTCCTTTTACTAAAATAAGTGGCTCGAAGCGTTCACTTGAGGTTATGTTTATACAAATCCTGTCCATCGTGATTATTCCATGAATCTTAAGTTAAGTAATAGTGTAAGTTACTGCATACAAATTTCAATACTGAGTAAAAACAAAAATAAAACAACATCCCCTCCCCTCTAATCATATCAGGTTTAGAATTTTTAAAAATAAAAGAAAAAATTTTCATCGACCTATCCCATACATACTCTTCATCAAAAAAATATATCTTGTTGATTTACGTGATTTCACTCGAATGATGAGTTTTATATTACCTATACATTCCTTATTAATACTTAAGTGGAAAGTAAGTAACTGAATACGCTGTAGGTTAAGAAAGATTTTTGTGCATTACACTCAAAAATTCAATTAAAGATCAAAATATCTCCAAAATTACATATGAATCTTGAACTTCGTAATTAAATTATATAAAGCTCACCATTTGGTTGCCAATAAAAAAATTGAAAAACAGAATTTTTTCCAAATAGAAAACTGTTATAAAAGGTGCCATGAGTGAAGTAGAAACTGGAGTTTTAGGTGAAGCGACAAACACAAGATGATTCAAATTCGATGATTCATTGAATAAGAAAAGTAACAAAGTGGAAAACTCATAAAAACTCGCTTCTGAAAAAATTCTGCTGCAGAATTTTTAGCAAACGAAGGAACGATAACTAATAAAAGATCTGCTACTTACTAGCGTAGAGATATTACTTATAAAGAAACTTTAAATGTTCGGTTCAATCATGTAAAGGAATCGATTGATGCAAGAAGAATTGCTAGGTGTGTAGTCACACATATTGTTGCTGCAATCACTTATGGAGCCGATGTTTTCATTAACCCAGAAGCGGAAGAGAGATTCTTCATTGACACCTTTAGAGTTGCAGGCGAAGGAATCGCAGCTGCAGAAAAACGATTTTTTTTACAGTAAATGGAAAAGCAAGTTTGAACTGGCATCTGTGTATTTTCTCCAAATATTGCACATTCCGTTGTTCAATATCAAAGATTATGCTGCTGCTCAACAACCATAAGTTAAGTTTTAAAATTCTACCTATTAATAGTTGTCTCAAATAACAAATTTGGTTTTCGTTCTTGTTTTCTTGTGTTTTGCGTCTAGGAATATTAATCTAGAAGAAAGATTAGGCTACGATTATCGTTGGTTGGTTTTGATCGATGAAAAAATGTACAAAGTAAAGTCACAATGTACAGCTTAATATATCGATGTAAGAATTGCAAAGATCCATTTAGTACTCCCCGCTGAGTTAGTTAGCCATAAGAAGGCTTTACACATAACGGATATCATTAATGAGAAAAATCAGAAAAAACTCATGAGGTAAGGATAACGTTTTATTACATTGTTTTTACAACATTAATGAATAATCTCATCAATTAAGTAATAATTATAATAATTAAATTAATAGGATTTATAAATGCGACAAACGCGAGGAAGAGTTAGATTACCTTGGATACAAGCAACATTTTCACGACGAGGCTGATGTGACACCAATTTGATCAACTACAACAATATAGCTTATTTAATAAAATTGTTATTTAAACAAAAAAATTAATATTTTTTTAGATGATGAGGAAGAAGAATTTCTTCCTCCAAAGAAGCGTAACAGAGTCCTTACACCCGAACCGGATTCCGGATAGGATATTTGACAACATCATGGATCGAAAAAAATTTCAACTTTTTAAATTTATTTAAAAAAATTTCTTTCACAAATTTAAAACAATTTCTAATTTTTTTCTTTTGTACTTTTTCATTTTGAAAAATAAAATAAATATTACTTTTTTCATTTTACATTTAATATTTGAGTAAATTTAATTTATTCTTTCTGGAAGAGAAGTAGAAGAGAAGTTATGTTGAGATTTCTTCAAAAACAATGACATGATTTTTAATTTAAGATTTAACATAAATGAGAATATTTATTCCAATTAAAATTTATTTTAAGCAGACGTTTAATAAAGATAAAAGTAAGCAGATAACGATTTAAATAAATTAATAGAAAGATTATGATTTTTTTCAAATCCCCTTTTTTAAAACAGTACAATTATTTTCAAAGGCCTCTCGCCTTTTTGGTAGGCCAAGACATAGAATTCAATAACCGAACGGACAAAGGCCATTGTTGGACGAAAATATGCAAAACTTTCAGTATATGCTAAGATGATTGCAATTTCCCTCAACATTAAATACATTTATCTACATTTTTCAAACAATGAAGAAAACTCCAAAGATGACTCGTGTGAGAAATTTACTTACCTGGCCATTGCAGACTTTTGTGATGCTCATTTCAACGAAGATTATTATAAGAACCAAATTCGATATGCAGTCCTAAAGAATGCTACGGATCCTTTTGTTGTGATTTAAAAAGAAAACTTTTAATTCAATTACAGTCAACATGCGTACAATATTACAATATTTACAAGTTTTGGTAATTGATTTCCTAAAAAAATCTAATCCAAAATGTTTTTTAGATGAACAGTAACAAATAGGTGATCGTGAAGATGTGATGCAGTTAAATGCATATATTTTTATCAATTCCAAAAAACTTGGCAACATCTTTACGCTAATTATTCGCAATTGTGTTAGTAGGAAATATTATAACTCTGAAGGAGAACTTTGTTTTGGTATTTTTGCTTCTAGAAATATTAACATAGGAGAAAGATTAGGCTACGATTATCGTGTAGCTGCATTCTTAGGTTCAAATCCATCCGAAGTAATCCTGATGAGGCTAAAGGAAGATTACCCGAAATTTAACAATACCAGAATTCTCCCAGAAACCATTTTACAGTTTATTGATATACCGGCTTATTCTAAAAACGTCTGGAGAGGTGGGGACTATATCTTCACGTTGGTTTTTATTAATGAAAAATTAATTGAAAATTGATAGCTACTGCTAGAATAGAAACCCTTAAATGAGTTTAAGATGTATTCATGTAGCAGACAAACTTTTACTTTTGATTGGTGGAGAGGACGTTCAACACGACGTGAAGGGTAAACAACCCGTAAACATTGGGACGGTTTACCTGCGTGTGAACAACCTCACAAAATACCAGCAATCGAACAACGAGTGACAGGTTATAATTTACAAACTATATATGACTTAATCGACTGTTCCGGAAAAAATCATCCATTGGCATGGAAAGTTCTAATTGAAAAATTTTATGCGGCAGAATTCATTAGGGAGATTGATAATTTTATTGTAAACGATATATTGGAATTATAATAAAGAATGATTTTCACATATATCACGGTCGATTATTTAAATTATCAATAATCTCACGAACCAATGAAAATATCACGAGGAGTAGCACGCGAATATATTCAGGAAGGCCTTAGTCAAGAAGGCCTTATCAGACATCAAAGTGAAATTCCGCCTTCCTTCTTGGAATGTGTTCTTCCTATATCTGTATTTGGTGATGGATCTTGCCTCTATAATGCTGTTTCGGACATAAACATAAAGTTTATTCGGACATAAAAATTTTGGCCCCAGTCTACTAACTGTTGTGTCAGTCGTCATGGACCCATCTGTGAGTGAAGGATACAGCAGAATGAACACTGAAGTTTTCCAATACACCTTCAATTATATGATACAAGTAGCAATTCATGATTGGACCAATGATCTAATGAATGCAGTGTAGCTGACATTATTCAACTAATTGTTTCTATTGAGTTGCAAGCAGTATCTCAGTCTGACAAGATTTTACAAAAAGTAGAAGGTCGAAAGGGCTGTGATTGGTTCTCTTTCCTTTTTTCCTATTCTTAAGAATTTGCGAAAAATATGAAGTTTTAAAAATTAGAATCTGACAAAGTATCTTCTCACAGTCGTCTACACGCATTTTACCTTTTACGACAAAAGAAGTAATAAAACTTGAAAAGATAATAAAAGAAACAGAAATTCTCGCAGATGTTTTTCTTCTTTTAAAACTATAAAAAAGTAATAAAAATACATTCTCCTTTACTTTATACAAATTCACAAATGGCTATTAATATTATTAAGAGAAATCCTTCGAGATGTTTTTATGAAATTATGATGCTTTGTACGAGGAAGGGATGAAGTAAATTAAACTCATGGGAAGGAAAATTCAGTTTCATTTTTAATAGCTTATGGAACACAGCTTCTAAACGACGTTAAAGGACTAGGATAAATTTTATCTTATATCTTCAGTCCATACAAAAAAGTAAATAAAAAATTTAGTAATAAATTCGAATTCGAAATAATTCAATTGTTATATGTCTATTTCTTGTAGCGAAGGATTTATAAATTATTATTTCCGTTGCAAGGACAAAGTACCTTCCTAAAATCATCTTCGCGTACTTTACCTTTTACTACAGAAGTATTAAAAATTGAAAACAATGAAAGTAACAAACATTATTTCAGATGTATTTTATTTTATTACTACTAAACAATAAAAAACCAATAAAAATACAAGTGAAAAAATGGTCTTTGCTCATTCATAATAAAGTAACGCTTTTTCACCCTTCTTTCAACTTTGAGTTCCTTCTACATTCCGCAGTTTCGTTTGAGACAGCTTTCTGATTACAACAACTCCTACTCCACTCCATCAAAATAAAGTAAGTTAATAATTTAAAATGATAAGTTTTCAATATAAAATAACAATTTCCTCAGACTCCGACGATGAGATCACATCACAATCATAAACGAACAAAAAAAATAAATATAATATATCAAAAAGAGCACTTTCCAAACTGGAACCAAACGAAGAAACTCCATCCATTTCTTATTTTTGATTCAAGACAGTTTTCATTTTGATTAATAAAACATTTTAAATATTTTTTTTAGACGAGGAAGGAGAACAAGTAAGTCTCGTCTGAATTGCCCCCGCCAAAGAAACGTTGCAAGAGGATTATTTGGCCGGATTCCGAGTAGGATAACGTAAAAAACTTTATAAGAAATTTTTTTGTTCATAACCTTTTCTTTTATCTAGTAACTACTTCATCTTCAATCCAACACTTCCTTCCCAAAAGATTAATTCATCATTGAATATGTAGGGTGAAATACTTGGTATTGAACAACTACAAGTTTCGGTAATTGATTTTATAATAAAATAAATTAATCCAAAATGTTTTTTTTAGATAAACAGTAACAAATAGGTTGATGATGATACTCATACACCTGGATGACGAAAAATAAAATCACTTTAGAATATTCATTGCCTGACACTGTTCATCAAGAAATTACTAGTTACAAATTGGAGAAAGTCGTTTTGTCTTTCAGTAACGTAAACGATCATGTTAGAACACACGTTTCATTAGCAGAAGATTGTTCTGTATCCCAGGGTTAATGTACAGCACAATCCAAATCAGTTTGGTGATGATAAGTGGTGAGTGGAAAGGGATGTTTTTATAAAACAACCCTTAACCAAACCACCCCTTTAAAGAGAGGAGGAGAACGTGAAGGTTTTTAAGTTGTCGTTTAAAACACAAGGAGTGAAGGAAGGTGGCGTCCCTTAATTATTAAAAAAATAAAAGCAAGGCATGCATGCCCTGGTATCTCCGCCATTTCGTTTTTGCCTTTCCTCCCTTCTTCACTTTAACAAAATTAAGTTAATTTAATTTCTAATTTAAAAATAATCAGTTAATATTTCAGCTGAATATCTTTTGAAGTTAAGTGATTTTTGTCTTTAAGACTATCGGATAAGTAAATAATTTTAATATTTATTTTGCTATTACTTCGTTAGAGGCGTTAAAGATGTCCCCTTTGAATAATATACTTCCAAGTATTGAGCCAGTGCTTTAACAATCACCACCTTCTTATCAATTATCTCATCGCATTATACTGGATTGCGTCTAGTTTTTATTTAATTCTTTTTTAGTGAAAAGCCAAAACCTTGCAACTATGACACTGTGAATGATTTTTTCAAAAACACTCTTGAAAACGTTTCAAGAGCCTACCAACAATTTAACTCAATTCCTTTTCTCACTACACAGGCGTCTTGTTCTCATAGGCGCTGAGAAACTGTGGGCAATTCTAAACAAAGAGAACACGATTAAGTTGAAAAAGATTTTTGCCGAAATTTCGGGTACAAAATTCAAAATTTTTATGCAAAATAAGGAATATCTACCTCATCCAAAACTACTTGAAGAAATGGGGATTAAATTTAAAATAGTTTTGCAAAAACCAGGACAGCTAATTTACAATGGAGCAGGATGTGCTCACTATGTTTTAAATAAAGGGTTTTGTGTGAACCTGTTTAGTGAAAATGACATGAAATCAATTCAAGACGGGATTGATGCCTTATGCAAATATTGCATGGAAAAAATTGAAGGAGTCCTGAAATACGAACTCCTTTTAGAACTTATCGACAAATACCAGGATAAATCAACAAATGTGTGGTGATATGTTGGAGGTGGAGCGACTTTGACTGTCATCATCTTTGCCATAATCGGCTATATAACCGTATTTTGTTGCTACTATGTTACCGAAATTTGTTCGTCGTCATAGCTCTTTTACCGCAAGGAGGTACATTAGAAATTCAAGCACTAGGCAGATATTTAAAAATAGGAACATTGTATGATTTTCGTACAAGCACTTTCTTGTCCGGTGGTTCTGTTATCATCGGAGGATTTCCACATGACAATGATTTTGTTACAGTAGATCCTATTTTTTCTCTTTCTTGGGAGTTTGAGTTCAGGACAACTCAAAAAGAAACACATCATCTCATGAAAGTAGATGCCGAAATATAGCTAGCTAGAAATATTGTCTGGATTGGTGAAAGCTAGTGGTGCTGCAGAATTTTTAACAAACGAAGGAACGATAACTCATAAAAGATCTGCTACTTACTGGTGTAGAGATTTTACTTATAAAGAAACTTTAAATGTTCGGTTCAATCATGTAAAGGAAACGATCCAATTATATCCCCCTTCCAAATCACATCTTATCTTAAAGAACTCGTAGAACCAAGAGAGGATTCGTTGGAAATAATACCTGCATCTGAAGACAGTGCTGATGATGGCATAAAAATAGTCTATCAGTCGCAAAAAATGGAAGCCACACGATCAAAACTAGCTCTTTCGAAGCTACAACCTAAGAAGAGTCAAGATTTTCAAGTATTAGACATGATTCAAAGACCCATATCAATACAAAACAACACTAAAAAGGAACTCGGTAGAAAAAAAAGATTTTTCTAAGCTCATGAAAAAAACTCACTTTACAAATGAAGACATTACACCTGGCGATGCTTTTGGCACTGGATATGAACCCTTCGATTTGGATGAAATTAACTATGCAATATCAATGATTAACTCTGCAGAATATCAGGAAGCCACAAAAACATTCAAGCGACTAATTAGGGAAAGGGATCCCTACGGGAAACAGGTTAATCATTTTATATTCATTTATACAAGGTTTACCCTTTTAAAAGATCTTTTTTGTGTTAGTCATGACTGGCACTTTCACTTGCACTTAGAACATTTGCCAAGTTCAAAATATTGGTTTTAGCTTTTAAAAAAATGAAACCATGACATGAAATTTATTAACAATTTTTCAAGGATAGAATTGCAGCATATGCATGACAAGAGATACTCAAACATATCCCAATTTGTTATAATTGCAGCAACAACACAACGACAAGAGCTCAAAGATTGACTACATCAATAACTTTTTTTTTATAAAATCTGTCAAGATTTTATCCTTACAATGATTTTAAATTAAAATTTTAGTCCAATTAAGGGCTAATTTGTCATAATTGCAGCATGACAAGGACTCTAAGGTCCGATACGGTAAAAACTTAGCAATACATTTCAAAACTTATTTCTTTAATTTAAAAAAAATTGAATTTTGAATATTAGGATGCTGAGAAACAATTGACATTCACTTCATTTCCTAAATGAAGTTCACCTTTTCTAAATACAGGCATATGTCAAAAGTTTTCTATTCGTTCTTTTGACTGGAATACTACTAGTTGCAACTTTTTTAGAGTCCGATTTTTAAGTTGTGTAAAAAAAATTTACTTTATTTTGTGTGTGTATTTTTTATCAAAAAAGCATTATTAAATTAAAGGACAAAAAAATTAAAACAATATTATTTAACTTTAAAATCATTCAGTTATAGTTTTTTTTAACTCGCTCAAGTTAACATGAACGGATTTGAAAACCATTCAGCACTTGCGAAGCCACAATGGAGATGTAAATTCTGCAAAGCAGAATATGTAAATACAAAGGACTTTATTCAACATAAAAAGGACAATCATCTTCAAGAAATTATCCAAATTAAAAAACTAAAGAATTCTGGGTATGAATAATTATATTTTTAGTTTTACCATTTATAGTTTATTTACTAGTTTTACCAAACTAGTCATAAATGTTTTTATTAGGACGAATGATTAACTAAATGAAAGTGAACATGGACCTTTAGTGGCGAAAATTGAAGCAACTCTGTAAGTATATTTTAATATCTAATTTAGTGCGTAACATTGTTAATTGTTTTTTTAGTTTTAATGATTTGGATTCTAATGATGGGTCCATGGTCACCTCCTCTTATGATGAAGTAAAATTTTAAACATGAATATTTTTGATGGAAATCTCGTTAATTTAATATTTTTATTATTTAAGGAATGTGAGAGACAAGATAGTCAGGACTTTAAAGAAGGTCTTATCAGGAACATCAGAATGGTACCGAGTAAAGATGTAAGGCTTCTGTTGCATAAATATATTATTTCCATAGTTGACAAGAGAATTTTCTTTTTAGTTGCTCAAATTTGATTTCATAACCCGACATGAATGGAGTACTCAAGCTCCAATGTGGGCATCTTTAACTTTTGGCCTTTTCGATCGTTAAGATTTTTTTACAATTTAAAGTTTTTACGACAATTCGTTTTAATAATTAGGTATAAATGCAAACTGTTTCCATTTTCCAAGCTTTGTATTATAATTTAAAGCATTTTGCTAAAAAAAATTTATTTAAATTTTCCGCAATTATTATAATTTATAACCGTTTCAATTTAATTATAATGCTTTTATTAAATTAAATGCTGTTGTTATTAAAAGTAATTACGCCCCAGACCCTCAATATTTAGCCAAACGTAAACAAAGACAGTTTATTGTGTTTTATTCAACGTCAAAAAAGTATTACATGGCTTAGGGATAATAAGCAAATAAATTGGGTCTGAGTTAAGTGGTAGACTAAAAACTTGAGCCGACTTGACCTTTCTTTTAGCGTCTATTTTTCTCTAAGAGATAAGAATAAGATTGAAAACAATAAGTCTTTTGTTTCCTCTCCGTTCATTTTGAATTTTACTTGAGTGTAGGTGTGAACGTTAAAGTTTAATTACAAGGGATTAAAATTAAGTGCTCAAGTTAAATTAAAAGTTTAAAATGGACAAGTGACTTGCCCAATTGACAATGAACGATGGGTTGAAATGATGAAGCTTCTTACCATCTTCCTCATACCTTTTTTCGTTTGTTTTGGATACCTTTATACACAATACGCAATTAAGTGGTACACTTCCATCTCTGTGTCTTAATTTTCGCACTTGTAATGACAATATCTCTCAAGTACTCCAAGCTACTGAGGTTAGTCACTTTTTTATTGATATTGTTCTTAAAAATTAAATTTAAATGATTTATTATTTCGTACATTTGCAAGGTCATATTGTATGTTATATATCGTTTGCCAGTTTTATTAAAAGTATTTTAACTATAATTTTTAAACTTATTTAAAGGAGAACCTTGTTTATGTATTTTTTTTATTGTATTATTAGAAAGATTAGGCTACGATTCTCGTTGGTTGGTTTTGGTCGATGAAAAAATGATTAACTTTTTCTTGTCAGAATACTTTTTTTTAGAACTTAGTGAAATATTGAAGTTTAACACACATGTTTTCAGAAAATATGTAAAAGCACAGGTAAGAGATAAAAATAAAAAACACCTGAGACAACCTAAACTCATCAATCGTTTACCAGTCCCACCAGAATTCAAACCTACGCCACCACAAATCCGGAAAGCAACCCAAATTATGCAAAAACTAATCGGCCCAGGAGTTGTGTTGTTAGGTTGTTGTTAGGAAACTACAGAAAAAAACCTCCTTCAATCCTTTACCCTTCAATCACACCGCCATCCTTCTCCAGCTACTGACACTATTGAGTTAGCCTCTCACTCTAACGCTAAAAATCAATTTTTATACGACTTAGTCAAGCATAACGTCACCTATGCTATCACAAACTTAGTCTACCAAAATTGCATTAATCAAAGAATGTGGTTGGTTATCTGAACAAATGTGCTGTACATTGAGCATTTAATTAATTATAGCTTGCATGTGAAATCAAATTAGTAAGTGTTGCTAAAGCATAAGATTGGCTAATATGGAAGATAAATACTGCTAACGAATGTGAAATCGTTTTTATTTTAAAACTTAAAGTAAACGTAAACCTTTTCTGGAGAATCAAAAGAAAACGTAACTTTCTCTTACTCAATTAATGCATCATAACTTTATATTTTACATACATGTCGAATATTATTTGACGAATTCTAACAATCTGGATTTGAATTGGCAAATTTAAATTAATTAAATTATTTTAAACATTTTAGTATATGCTAAGAGCTTCACACCGAAACAAAATATTATTAAGAAGATATATTTGAAAAATGGGAATAATATTTATTTTCCCATATTAAAAAATCACTTGTAAAATCTGTGGAAATCCACATTTTTTTAATGTATACAGAAATCCTCAGAAATTATTAATTCTGGTACTAAGCAGACCTAAGCGTTGTAGCGTCTTAGTCGCGTCTTAGCAATCTAGTAAAACAGTTAAAATGGAAGCACAACTCTTGTTAATTAATTAAAAGGTAACAAAAATCCATTTCATTTACAAAATTGAAAACTTTTTCAATTTTTTGAATTTTTTTTTACAAATTTACAAAAAAATTTAATTTTTTCTTACGACCGAGCTGTTACAATTGTTGACCATGTGGATGTATATCCATCCCTTTAAGCGTTTGGGGAAGGTGGTGAATTTCAATGTGAGAAGTGCTCCATATGTGATTCGTCAATTAACCCGTTTTTATCTTCGAGCTCCGGAAACGAAGCCCGATATTCTCAGATAAAAAAGAAGGATGAAGAGAACTTGAACGTCTTAGCATTATGTTCGATGCTGCAGGAGGATGTTTGGAATCTCCAGAATGTATTCTGGTATTTCATGGAATGAAAATTTTGAAGTTTTATATACTTTTGTACTAAAAACTTTAACATTTTATGAGTCTTTCTATCTTTTACCAATTTAATTTGATTCAAAATCAATATGATTCCAGCACAAAATTATATATTATCATTCAATTGAAATAATTGTTGTTTTTTTTTCGGTGAGCATGAAATTTCATGGCAATCTATGGCAAATGTACTGGATGCATATGAACATGTGGACGATTTTTTTAAAGTTTCAGAGCTCCTACCAATCCAAAATGTTTTAACCGTTGGACGAAGGCACGGAATAAAATTTTTCAAGAAATATCTTTTACTCTTAACAAGTGACAACTATATTTATTTATTAGTTGAACCATCAACAAATGTAGGACCAGGACGCAGTGTTTTATATTTAAGAACCATAAGCTAATAGATGTCGAGGCCGACCCACAGTAGGTGGTGCTCATTTAAAAATTAATTACCTTTACATTTAACGTTTATGTAAAAAAAGGTTTTTTCTTTGTTACTAGGTAAATAATTTTACATTAGCAGAAAAAAATATGAAAAATTCGAAGAAGACATCAAGATGACGCTGATATTACAATATTTGTTCAGTTGAAGACAATTTCCAATTTAAAGAAGGCTTGTCCAACTATGAATGGACATATGACGAAATTATTGATGGCTTTCCTATTCAAATTTTAAAATTGGATAAATTTAATCACTACGAAGAGCACATGTACTCGTAACGGCTGAGAGTATATTGTTGCAAATGGTCAAGTTATTGTTGAAACATTACTGTGCCTACATAATGGCACTTGTCGTCCAAACATTTATTGGGATTACGCATTGATTGTAAAGGTTCTACTTGGTTTCTAAGAAATTGTTCCACGAAACTGACTTTGCTTAGTGGTGAATTTAGATTTGTATATTGGAATTGAGAAGGATTTAAGCCTTGTGATATCAGCTGAAGGTGTAAAGGTTTTGTTTTTTAACTTACTTTAAGGCAAGTGTTTCTTTGACTGTGTAATTGTT
Source organism: Friesea truncata (assembly GCA_034699725.1). NCBI lineage: Eukaryota > Metazoa > Arthropoda > Collembola > Poduromorpha > Neanuridae > Friesea > Friesea truncata. The sequence continues at coordinate 15,723 of JAQGCN010000528.1, forward strand.
GTTTAGAGCTCTCTTTGGAGACAATTGCCGTATTAAATCATAATTTAATTGAACATTAAATTAAACTTTAAGTTAAGTTTTTCATTCTTTGTTGAATATTTTAAACTATTTAAACTTTCTATCAGGGGAATGAAACGACAATAAACATGGAAGATTGGAAAACTTTGTTCACGCAACAGGTGACGCCAGACCAAAAATGGCAGCTCATCCTTTAAACCAAAAACGTTATATCATTCTTATGCTTTCAGCGACTACACGTTAGTTCATTCGTCGTATTTTAACAAATCTAACAACTTGAAAGAACAAATTTCAGCTTGTCAAATTTTTACAATTTTAAAAGGAAATTTAAAAGTAACAGAAACGCACAATTCACATTATATAAATCCTTAGCAGCTACAAATGACGACTTGCATCAGCATAACGACAGAGAATGGGAATTCCAAGAATTATTTTGGAATGGCAGGCAATTTCGATGGGGCAACTGTAAGTTGTGAGATTATCCGCGGCGAAGCTGTCACTGGCTATAACTATGACTGATGGTTGCGGTTGCGGAGATGGCGTTTTTAGAAATCGCGTAACATGACTCGGAGGGAGGTCATTTCTGACGGCTTGAGCCGTCACGTTTCCCGACTTTCAATGTGCTGTTTAACTTGAAGCTTAATTAAACATTACATTAATCATTACGGTACTCCTCAAAGACTTTCTCCTCATTCAACCAATCAGAATGAGTTTCCATTTGCAATACCTTACTGCATATTCAAATTACAGGCAATTTTTCTTTCAGAATTTCATGATTGCGTACATTAAAAAGAGTATCTTTTGAAGTTGTGGGCTTCGGCTAAAGATAAAAAATTTTAAGTACCTACCCTTAATCTGACCTAGACTAGCTGCAGCGTATTTTTCTTAAAAAAATAATATTTTCACCCTCCGTGAAGGGTCGATATAAAAGAAATCTTGTCATTTTCGGAAATCACGTAACTCAACTTGTCTTCCTAAATAAATAACATTAATTTAAATTATGAAATCATAAGAACATTAAATTATACTTACAAATAGTTCCCAATCAACATCATTGATTAGGACAAGAATTCCTGGCCGGCTAAAAAGGATAAAAATATTTCAAAATCAATTATACAATTTTTATATAATCCTTACACATCATCATCTCCAGAAAGCAATAATTCGGGTCGCTCAACAATGAGTTTGTTTTTAATCCACTTTAGAAGGTATGCCATTGTGACTGTTTAATAAAGAGTTTACGTAAACAAATGAAGAAAAAGTTAAATTAAAAACTTACATTGAGTTAAGGGTTCGTCTTGAAGCTCGATGGTGGTTTCCTTTATATTACCGACCAATTTATCAGCTCCCCCGCTTTCCATATAAAAATCGGAATATGCAGTTAATTGTTTATGTTATAGTTTACTGGAGAACTAAGTATTACAAAATTACCCAAAATTTAAAATGACCTTCCGAATATGTTTGGAGGAGGAACTACATTTATTTGGTGCGATTCCCAGAGTTTCTAATCCTTGTTGGATTTCTTTCATATTATCAGATGCAGAAGTAGTTCCTCCAGGGTTTGTAACAGAATGTTCAACAACTGGCCGTACGCGATACTGGAATTAAGAAATAAATATAATTCCATACATATTAAACAAACACATTCGTATATGAAAAAAATAAGATGCTACAAAGCGGATGTGGTTCGTGGTTGTAATGTGATAAAGTTCTAAGATTAGAATTTCTAGAGGCTCATAAAATAAAAGATATGTGAATGCTATAATATTGAAGTTATTTTAATTAAAATAAATAATTGGGCAAAAAATCCCTAACCGGATTATAAACTCTTCCTGACTCGAGTTTATTTTTTTGCAAATTTTAATATAGGATAGGATAGGACCACACCCATTGTTCCTTAAGAAGATCAATTACATTCTTTTCTTTGATGAATCATTTAACGCCTATAAATGCAACAAATAACTCTTCAAGACTATAACGTCAAGGTCATTCCTTTTAATAGATGCTTGTTATAATTTTCGGATTGTCTTATATGATTGGATTAAACGATATGATCTACCTAGGAATTTACGGAAATCCCTGGTCAGTAAAAAAATAAAACCCTATAAAAGGAGTGATCAATAAAAAAGTTCAATTCATTAATTCAAACTTTTCTTTATCAATCGATTAATTGAAGCTTGAAGGAACAGAATTTATCATGTACAAGCAATTTGTGAGTTTGAATTATTGTAAGTTCAATATGGGAATTTTTAAATTAACTTTCGGTTTTTAATATTTCAGTTACTTTTGGCACTCGTGCTTACTATTGCTACAGCTGCACCAGTGCTCCTCTACGCTGGAGCTGGACATCTTCCATACAGTCACGGATGGACAGATGGACCTAACAATGGAATTGGACCCGTTGTCTATCATGCTCCAATTGCTACAACTGCCTACGCAGCCTTACATCATCCCTACCTCATTTAAATGCAAAAAATTGTTTTGAAAATCAATTTTAAAAAATAATGAATCAGATCTAATTTTGATCGAATAAAATTCGAAAACTATAAACAATCCTAATTCTAAATTATTCAAGTGTATAATAACAAGATGAAAAGATGATGCTTATAGCTCAGAATATTTAAAACATGGCGTACCTGTTGCTCTTTATTCCTATCGATAGACTTCATCCTAGCAACTGCTTCAGCATATGCAGGTGATAATGGTGGTTGTACAGGAGGTAGGGATTCGTAGCCTTCAGGTAGAGAATAAGTAGTTTCAGAGTCAAAACCTCTGAAGTCACCACAGAGAACTATTGGTACTAGAAGCTCTTTGATTGGATCAAACGGTTGAAGTGTTCCATTAAACTTCTTGTGACTATTAGCTTTTTCTTGAAGCTCTGGTTGTAGAAGATTATCAAAACGATTAAATGCAAAATATGGTCCAGATGAGTAGCCAGGAGGTAATTGGAAGTGTCTGGCTACAATGAAACTGAAAACCAAATAAACAATCTTACTTTATATATAATTTGTAAGTTTTCGCCTTACCATTCAGCACTTGAAGTGCGACTGCTTCTTGGTTTAGTTAAAACAACATCCTTAAAAAATATTCGAAACCTCATATACGTTGATTTTGTGTTGTCATCATTTCCTCTAAAAAACTTTGACACAAAGGTACCTCCTGGTTCCAAGATTGTAACTGCAATATTTAAAGCTGCAAGGACTAAACGAGATTGAAACACTTGATCCAAGGGAACAAACCCAATTACATCTGGAGCTCCTAAATAAAAGTTCACAATTATATAAATCTTGCCGTTTTGATTTAAAACTTTCTTGAATACCATCACAAACAACAAGTTGAGCTTTCGTGCCTCCAAGTTTAGAAATGATTTCATCTGCAGTTTCTTTTTTAGTT
>JAQGCN010000529.1:0-19117 GCA_034699725.1 Friesea truncata
GTAGATTTTTTAGAGGTAGATTAGGTAGAGGTAATTAGAGTAGAGGTAAATTTTTTAGAGGTCTTTAGGTGGACTCCCTTCATGCTTTGTCATTCTTGTTTTTTATATCATCACACTTGTGCTTTCTCCAAGTTTTTGCAAATCCTAAACTGAAAACATTAATAAAATTTTTTGAATTTATTTTTGAAAATCACATTTTTAATAAAACTAAAAAAATGAATAGACCATATTTCATTTTCCTGTGTTGATCCACCCTCTCCTTCGAGACAGTCCCAGTGAGTCACTTATGGCCGTGAGATAAATTGGATTGCACTTTAACAACTTTAAGGTTGAAGGGTATAAATAAATGGTCAATCCTGGAAAGGAGGAGTGGATTTGTTCCGGGGTTTCAAAACAATGAAAGACTGTATACTTACTAAGGTGTGGGGCTGCATTGTCTCTTGAGGGAATTTAAGAAAAAAGAGGACCAATGTAGTAAAAAAGTGTATAAAGAAGAAAGGAGAAAGGCAGGAAGAGAATTGACTTTCTTTTCTTGATTTCAAATCATTGGGTATACCATTTTTTTTCATTTTTAGATTCTTTCTACCACTTTGAGAAAGTGGACTCTCATGTCAACTACTTTTGTGAAATGAAGGTTCCGTTTACTTAAACACACTTAAATCTCATCTTTTGAATCCACCAGGAGCAACTTATGTCAAGAATTGTAACCTCCATTTCATTTCTGACCTTCCTATTATTATTATGACCACAGACCTCATTCTCTTATGAAAAAAGTAATTCCTTTCCATGATAGCCTCATCCTTGCCTCAATGGACATCCATTTCATTTTTTATTCAATGTAGATTTTCACATTAACATTTCATATTGAAAATTTAGAGCCACCAGGAGAGACCATAATCGACATAAAAGATTTAATAATGATTCCTCTCGTAGTCAAAGATGAACTTAATACTCATCTTGTATGTATCAAAGTTAAAAAACGGTAACGTTATTTGTGTAGTGAAAGCAAACCAAGTTAAGTTAAGATGCTTCGTTTTTAGTATATTTTGGTCAAAACCTAGTCTTAAAAATAAAGTATACAATTGATAAAAAGAAGAACGAAACAGCGATGTATTTCCTCCCTCCTCTCAGTTCGGAATTTCATTCTTCCAATTTTTAGTATGAAGTTAGAGCTCATTGATACTGATTTATTCTTTTGAATAATAGGGAAAGAAGTTTTGGACATCAAGACCACTGGAGTGATTTCCATAAGCAAAGGAGCGTCCCATTGTCCTCCCCTCTCCCTAACAAACGGAACCGTTAACTGCAAATGTTACTCGCTGAACGAAAAGTACTGGACAGATGATATTGGACTTCTATAAAATGGACAATATCCGCGGACTCAAGAAAAGACACTCTGTGACTATTATTATCTCCCTTTTTACAGTTTCTGATTTGTTTGGAACTGGATGACCGGCCGGTCCGGTTACTATCATTCTTTTATTCATTTAAAATCCAGCAACAGAAAATTTTGTAAAAATTCGTTATTTTATTTTTTAGTTTAGGAGAAACATATTTTAGGTAGGCGATGTACATTAAATGAAAGGCGATGAATTATAGTTCACACTACTACTCCATTCTAAAATTGAGTTTTCTTAAATAATGAATGTTTTATGCAGTAAGAGGTGTTCACACACACAAATAAGTAAGAACTGTTCCCTTCTTTCTTTACATATTGAAAAAAATTGAGAAGCTTTAAAATACATACCGTGTTATTAAATCATTAGTTTGTAACTTTAGATTTTTCTCATAAAATATATTCACACAATCTTGATCTCAAAATTAGTTTGGATTATGAACAATAGTTGATGATATCATAATCAGAATCAAGATTTTATGCCAATACAGCACAAAAAAATGCATGGGAACTCAATCACTGTCACGGTCATGGTCTCGGAGTGCATTTCCTAAAACGTAAACTGATGTAAGGAAGAAGGAGACAAGAAGGTTGTAACCGGATAGCAACATTCAGTTAACACGAAATGAATTTTTAACCTTTGGATTTGATTTTTGCAGCACGCAGTAAGAAAAGAAGAAAGAAGATATCTAATTTTATGTAATTGTTTTAGAGGCTAGAAATTAATGTTTCCAAAGTATTGGACCCTCCTGTTGACAAGATTAGTTTTTGTTTTATGGATTTGAGGAGAGTTATGTTTATGTATTTTGATCAAGAGCTAATAAGAAGAAGAGGGTACACAATGGAATCTTCTTTCTCTTAAATAGAAATGGTAACTCCGCAGTGAATTATATGACACTAGAAAAAAAAGAAGGGGAAGAAAGTCAGAAAGTGCCGCGATGAAGAGCGAGTACTGGAGGTCCAGCAGCTTAGATCGATGTCATCTGTTCATTTTTGTATTGGAAAGATCCTCATCTTCAAATTCATTTCTGGAGTTACGGAAATGAAGTAGAGAAAATATGTCGACTTCGAGCTAGACGTTGTGGTATTGTACTGTCCGAGATCAAGAAGAATCAGACTCCGTCCTTATACTAAATCCTCAAAGATTTAAGCTTCTGTCTCCTTTCTAAATGTAACTTTATGTATGAATTCTTAGAAAATATCCCATAATTCATCTCTGGAAAAAGAGTTGTTCATCTTCAAGGATGAAAATCTCTCTTGAAATCAGACAGTATTTTCTTCGACCGACCGACCTCTTGACACTTGCTCGCTTGTTGTTGTGGAGTGGACTCCGCTATTCAAATTCTGTAACCCTTGTCCACACTTATAAGTTTTATATTTCAGAATTACAATAATTGAGTTTTATAATTGCCAATTTAAGATATGGGGTCAAACGAAATGAACTTTTGATAATAAAACAAGAGGTCTTTATCTGTAATTAAGGCTTTAAATGAGAATGGATTAAGTTTAAGAAGGGGAGGAAGAATATGTGAAAATAGACAATTGATGAGTTTTTATGGTCAACTGGGAATAACAATTGAGAATGAATCGTCCAAGGTAGTGAACCTCTTCTGAACTAATTAACTACGAGCCAAGGAGATTTGTCCTATCCAGATTTATGACTTGGTCAAGTCCACCTCTTTCTCAATTCTCATGTGCCTTTTATACTTTTATTTGGCTTTCTCCTTTCCCCATCTCATTTCCAACCTATAAATCCAACCAATGTCGAATTTCCCCCTGTCTTTTCTTCTTTATCTTTAAAAGGAAGGGGCTAAAACTATCCGTGTCCTCATATTTTATATAAACTTGTTCCTGGATCTCTGTCCACTCAAATGATCTTTTAAGTTTATCGTAGATAAACTTCACTATGGATCCCTTTCTTTTCTTTTTTTTATACGGACAGAATAAAGATCCGTAATTGGAAAAAGTGAGTTTAATTTTAAAATGAATGAAATTAATAGTATTTTTAACCTTGTCTATACGATCGGATTATCAAAGTGATAAACAATAAATTTTTTCGTTTGTACAAGTAATAAAATATAGATTGATAAAGTTGGCTCCAATTGTCAACTTTCAATATCACTAGATCACATAATATTGACCAGCAGCTGCACGATCTTGTACGTGTGTTATCAAATCTTTTTTTTTTGAAACATAATAGAGCTTTGGATTAGTCAGCTTTTAAAGTTTTAGACAATATAAAGAATTGGGAACATTCGTCTTGGCGAATGATTCATAGCTTTTCAAAGTATTATGTCAAACAGGTCATTGATTTTCTTTGTGCTTGATTTTGCATTCTTAGATTCTTAAAATATGTTATATAAGTTTACACTTGTTAGATTTATTTTTCAATTTTTAGGAATCCTTATTTTTATATGTTCTGTGCATTGAATTACCAAATTGTCCGTATTGATTTATTGTTTCTTTCTGTATTCCCTATCCTTCACCAAATAACCTAAATCCACCCCACCACAAAATTCCCTTAGTCAGGGATAAAAAGACCGAAAAAAGAAAATCATGAAAAAAAAACTTTCTTACTTGAAGATATTTTATACTGTACTGTTCTTAAAAACAATACGTATTTAAGTTAAAATTTTTATTTTAAAACGTAAACTAATAAATTTAATGAATTACCTACGGTTTTTTTGAAGCTGCGTAACGTGGAGAAAACTGAAAACAGGGTGAAAATTTGCAAGTGAAAGTGTTTATGGTTAAAGTTCTCACCCTTTCTTTTTACAGACTTCAAAATAGTTTTGAACGGAGTTTAGTGATTGCAAAAGTATTGATAAACTAATATTATTTGTTATATTTTACTCGTAATTTAAAAAAAAAACTTTGTCTAATTTTCAATTTTAAAATTTTTCCTAAAAATTAATTTTAATTTTAGTTTTTTTGCAATATTAAAACTTCACATCGAGAAAAATTAAGTGACAAATAAATTGAAAACTATTCCCATAGAAAATTATTACAGGACAGTAAATTTAAGTTGTGATGCGATTGTCATTGTACAACACAACACATCGAAGTTTGATAAAATGATAAGGCACGATTCTCTGTCCGCTCGTTGACTGGAATCCTTTCCTGGCTTAATAAAGCTTCCTCGCAATCTTGTTGACGACTTTACGATTTATATTTTACGAAAATGGATTAAATTATATTAATTTTAGGGACAAATTGTTATTTGATACATATTTTATTAGGAAAATATTAAGAAGTAATAATTGTTCAAAGGTTTTATAAAACAATTTTTCAAGTGAAAATGTTAGAAACTGGAGAAAAGATGAATTTTTTTATCCACTTTAAATTTATACGTGCCTAAAGAATGAAAATGTTAATCCAATTGAAAGTAAAGTATCTATTGTTACTAATAATTCTTTCATTCCTTTTGTTAAAACTTACCATTATCATCATCATCATCATGGCATGGGGAAAGGTCTACCGCATAGAATTCTCATGAGAGAAATGAACAATCGATGATTTCATTTACACAGAAGGGATGTTGATGAGTACTTCAGAAGCAAAGATGATTCAAAGATACAATATGGAAGTGAAATTAATTAGAGATTAAAATCTACCTATTATTTTTTAGTTGTTATAATCACACGCGTGGGAATTTTCTATCTTTTCAACAACCACTTAAATTTCTTTGTTAGATTAGTTTTTTAAACATTGAAAATTATTCCTTCATTTCAAAATGCATTTTTATAACTTTATAAAGGTCTCATATTTCTTTGCATTTTTACAAAGTAATCAGGTCACAGAGTTCACAGAACATGACCCAGAGAAAGAGAAATTATAGATTAAACATATCAGTTTGGAAAGGGTTAACAGTTACTTTGTATCAATTTTTAATGAATGAAATGTTACTGCACACATAATTAAATTCTGCACACAAAATTTATAAGAAAGATCACGGATGCTTCAGGCTGTCCAACCAAATGCATCAATTCAAGTTTTGGCATGATACTAAAAAGTGAAGTTAAGATTATGATAATCATTTTTTAAATTTTAATGTCAAAGTGTAAACAGCTCTATCAAAAGTTTAAGTTAAATGTTTTTAATACATTTTTTTTTAAATGCACGTGTTTTCTTTATGCACAAATTAAAAAACGATGTTGTGAGTTTGTAATTTTAATAATAATTTAATGCACGATTTTTGTACCCAGAAGAAATTAAAATTAACAATAAATTAATATTTATAATTTCATTTTAAAATTTTGCAAATTAAAATAAAGTTAACATCGATTTCCAAAATTCTAATTGGAATGTGTTCTTAACTGCCAAGTTTTAATTACAATATTGAACACAATATTTAATTTGTCATTACAAAGTCAAACACACACGGATGATGACATACATACGCTTTTGTATCTTAATTAATATTTTAACTATAAACATAAACATTGAATGAGTCCTTGCTTAACTCCTTAACATTAAAAATAACATAAAATACATATGCAAATAATAATTAAACATCGAAATCTTAAAAACTATTTTTGTATAATTGTCACGTTTTCCCTTCACTTTATCCTAAATACCAACTTAAAGTAATAAAATTCATAAAATATACCATAGCATGGTTCATTAATCGTAACGCAACAAAAGGTAACAATGTTATTTAGCTATAAAATTCAAACATTGCTAAACTCACATGCGAATCATAAACCTAAAATAATCCCAAGTACATTGTTTCTAACCCAGGAAAATCACAAAGGGTATTTTTACTAAGTGACATTTGGGAGTAATTTGACACCAGGTACAAGTATACAATAAAAAATGGTCAAAATTGACATCTTGACGCCAGTAAAGTGAGTGACAGAACGTGCTAAATGCCTTACTTTTGCTCAAAGCACATGCATAATTCAAACGGAAGGAAAAGAAATGAATCTTTAAGATTTAACTTGTTTACATGCGAGGATGATGGGTACTTTTGAAATTGAACGAAAGTTAATGTTGTGATAAAGTTCGTGACCTCATCTTTAACTTTGAGGTTTCTGACATGAATTTATTGCTTAGACGAATGAAGCTGAGCATTCAGCTGCTTTAATTCCTATTGTTTGAAATTGTATTAATGCTAAAAATAAAATCAAAAATGGAAGAAGGGAAACTTTTAAAGATTAAAGAAGGCGTAGGATTTTATTAAATCTGTCACTTAGAATTTTTTCATGAGATTGATTTCAGCAAATTTTGAGGAATAGTGACTAACTTGGTGTCAATTGACTTGTCATTCTCTATTTCGGACAAATCCAATAAAAGGCACTAAAGCAAGAGATTCGGATTAGGGGAGTCTAACTCAGAAATTCCGTAGGGAGCTACTTTACTCGTTTCGTTGTCCGCAAGCCAAATTGCAAATCAAATTATAACTGAGAGTACTTAGGTGGTCTACTTGACCCTATCACCAGAATACTAATTTTCAATGCTCACATCCTGTCACATCCAATAAATACATCCCACACCACACGCACCAACCACACGACGTTTCATTTTACATTGTCAAAAATATCAATAAAAGAAATGACAGTTAAGTTAAATTATTTTGAAACATTTGAAATTCTAATCCAGAAACTGAAAAAGTTTAAACGCGAACGATAATTTCTTTCTTAATAAAATATTTTTTACGCTTAAGATTAATTACGATTATAAATCTACTAAAAGAAGCAAAAATTACATTTTAAAATATTAAATTAAAATCATAAACTATTACGTCCATTACTAAACTTAAACTTGCGTGATTGTCAAAATTATTTTGTTAAACAGGAAACATATTATAAGATTTTGAACAATTTTTCCTACCTCTTACATTTTACCTTTCATCTTTCCAGTAGCAATTGGTTGGTTCAGGTGAATTGGGGTGTGGTGTTGTCCTAGGGACAAGGGCTCCTCCATTATCTGATCTCACATCTTTAACGGTTGAAGAAACAATGGGTTGAGGCAATATAGATTCAGGTGAAGCGTAGTCAATTACCTTAGTAGGACTCAGGTGTTGTCGAGTAGGGATTTGTTGTACAATAGACCCATTGTTGTTAGCTCCACCTCCATTGCTGTGTAAGTTATTGTTAAGGACATGACAACTGTTATTATTCTGTGAGGGGTAGTGCCTTCTCATTAAACCTTCGTACTTTCTTTTGTAGAAAGAAGCTTCTTGGGATAATCTTTCGCTTTTCCTCGTATAATCAATATGAAGATTATTATAAGCATCTTGGATTCTGTGAATCTCTTTCCGAAGTCGTTTGTTGTCCTCTTCAAGTAAATTACGCTGATGGAGACGTTTCGTGCGACAATTCTGGGCGTAACCACGATTTTTAAGAGTACGTCGTTTTTGTTTAATTCGTTGTACTTCCCCACGATCCAAACCGTGCAAAAGTTTGTTAAGGTCTCGAACAGCTAAATTGAGTAGCATTTCATCACTGATTCCACCTGGATTAGGACGCTGGGGTGTACGTCGACCTTCTGAACTTTGATTTCGGCTATGCGTTCGATGTGGATGGTGAATTCCTTCAGCCATATACAAGTGGGGCGAATCGAGACAACTACCGTATTCTTTCCTCTGCATCCAATGACCTCCATCTTCCATACTCTCAGATCCAACTGAACTAAGGTCAAGGGGGTAGCCCTTGTCATATCGAAAGTGGGGGACTCCACCATTCTGGACTCCATCCATCCACATTGGCATTCCACGATGATGGTGATTATCATGATGATGGTCCATGCCAGGAGTATGAGCCTCAGAAAGTGGAACGTTTCTGTAATCTGGTGAACCTGGCATGGGTGGACAATGAGAGGGTGAATTGTCTTCAGGAGGTGAACATGGACTCATAATTTTGACAATCTGGAGCTGATGTCTAGCATTCCCGTTCGGAATTGAAACACCCCCATCATCATGGTTGGGACCATTTGGAGAATAAAGAATAGACCCATTCGTACTGTTATTGTTACCTGGGATTCCTTGAATGTGGTGAGGACTAATTCCATCTTCTGTTCCATTGCTACTGTTACTCGTTGTATTGACAGAGGTTATATTTGGAGCATTTTGAAGCTGATGATGGGACAGAGCTTCTTGCTGTTGTTGCTGATGTAGAAGAAACGCTGCCTTTCTCTGACGTTGGTATTCGTTGAATTCATCCCCATTTCTTAAATTTTCAGTTGGACATAAACCCAAGTCAAATTCATTTAAATATTCATCCCCCAATTGTCCTTCATTATTGTTAGATTCAATTCCATGGGCCATCCCTCTTGTGGATCCTCCACGCATTTCAGAAAGTACCATAATAGCAAATTTAGTATTTCCAGGGAAGAAGAATTAATTCTGTAGGATAAAAAGATAAGAAAATGAAAATGAGAAAAGATGCTCTTTTTCTCGCATTGAGTGAAAGCAAGCGTCAAGTGGACCAAAAAGATAAGCGGATCTTGAACTCTTTAGCATTAATAATTTTAAAGTTAAGGCAATTACCAGTTCTTAAGTTTTTCCTTATCAATCCTTTCCAGATTTAGCACATAAACAAAGTAGTATCCTTATAAAATGCGGAACGGTCGTTAGAGCAGAATTCTCTATCAACAAAACTTAATAGTCTAGACAGATTTTTACGCACATTCACCCTCCTTCCAAAAATTGAGCACTCAGCAGTATGTCAAAATCTTGATTTTTTATGCAAGGTCCAAGGAGTGCCGACGACGTTAAGAACTGGCCTTAGCAATTTTTTAGCTTTGAAGACAAAACTGAAGAAATAATGTTCAAAGGAGTTCAGACGAGTCTGAGAGTTGTAGTAGTGTATGTGTGACTTGTTAGAATTTTAAAAAACGTTTGTGGTGGATCTGAAGTTGGTGGGTAGGATATATAGCTTTGTGACGGATGTTCAGAGAAGAAGAAGAGGAGTGGAAATATTTTTTAAAGAATTGGTGTTCTGAAGATGCAAAATGAGCCAACGGGAGGAAGGAAACCCGGGGAGAGGTTAGTTTTCTGGTGTGGTTAGTGAAAATCAGCTTCTAAGAAGAAAATGGTTCAAAGCTGGAGATTCTTATGTTAGGATGATCGCGTTGCCTGATGATGAGATGAAGAAGAAAAGGACAAAAAGAGGCAGAAGCTAAATGCTTCTGAGATCCCAGTCAGAGGAGGACTCTCTGCCTCTGTCGAAAACACGCCTTCAAAGACCCGGATTCCTCAGTTTCCGTGAAAACAACCACGCAAGTTGCAAAGGAAATAATATTTTACTTTCTCTTCACTTTAAGAATACCTTTTTCAAATCATTCCGTTTTGTTTTAAACTTTTTTTTTAATTATAAAACTTTTGGATATCATTTTCATAGAATTTAAAATAATGGAAACATTTTTTTAAAATGCTATTCTGTCTGTGTTGTGTGTTTAATTTTAACTAAATTTATGTGATAGAAAAAAAAACCCTGAGGTATTTTTAACAAAAAATTAACTATTGAAATTAGTTCTTCTAGCTGCAACGCAGAATATTCATAATTTGATTTTACATTTGGAGTATTAATACAATACGACGTAACAAGCTTACATTTTATATTGTAATGGAAACAGTAATATTTGATACTAAAAACAAGGTTAGCGATATGAAAATTTAATTGTTGAAGAGATAATTTTGGTTTTAAATTACTTCTTTACAGATTCAATTATTAAGTAGGCCAGTTTTTAGTTCTGAATTTAATTATGTCTAGGGCATAATAAACTGGAACATTGTTTTATTAGTTGGAGATATTGAATTACTTCCTTTGTTTCATCATCACAAAGTGATTAACATATCAATTATGATTATTTTATTTTGATCAAATTGAATACTATGTTTGGAAAAGTTGTTGCAAAAAAATATGTAAATAAAATTGTATTAGCAATAGTGGATTCGATTCCGGCTGACACTATTTTAAATAGAATTTAGCATTAATTTCGTATTGAGTTCCTTAATCTTGTTATTTGGTGACATGGATAGGTTTTCACTGTGTTGGTTAGTTTTCTTCCAATAATCCTATTGAAAGTGTTAATAATAAGCACTTGTAAAGTTTCATGAATTTATATATAATTTTTAATCTAGTTCATAAATCAGTCATTACCTGTATTTCTCAATGTATTAATATTAGGTCGGTTGGTGGTTTTCATGGTTTGCTTTGCTTTGAAGAGGGAGAAAGTTAGAAAAAAGAAGTGGATTATTTTTAACTCGAGGAAATTCCATGAGAAATTTTGGTTTGGTAGACTATCGAACGAAACAGATCCAGAAGAATCTCACTATACTTTCCAGATCGACGTAAAATAATGCTGAGCCAGAAAAGAAGAAAAATGTTGAACTTGCAATTTCTCATTTGCAAGCAATAAACCTGTTGATTTTCAGATATCTACTATCAAAAAATAGGCTAAGAAATTCTATGACCAAAATGCAAGATCAAAAATGCAACTTCAGAGCATTTCACTAAACTAAAAATTAACTCCAGGATAATTATTCATTTTTCTAAAAAAAATTAAGTCTTCTACATAATTTTATCTTCTAGTGCAAATATTCACAAATTAAATTCAAGCTTTTTTAATTCAGATATTCATAAAAATTAATTAAATTATGCGAGTTTGCAAATAATTTATAGTTAATTAATTTTCCAGGGATCACAATTTAATGTTTAGGAATTCAGTTATATTTTAGTTGAGTTTCGAAAGTATTTTCATTTATATTCAAGTGGACACAAGAATAAAGGGACCATACATACCCCGGCCATGAGTCGAGGGTAAACTAAAGTTAAATGAATTGGAACGTAATTCCAATAAATCATCTTGAAATAAAACTCCATTAGGTTTATTATACAAAATTAAATGGAGTTGACCAGATTGACCTTTTAGGTTAAATTAGATTTCATCCAATGAGATTTTTTTAGTAGAAAAAGAAAGTACGTTTGAGTGGTCTAAAAAGGAGAATTTTCTATAAAATGAATTCAAGCGTCAGGAGATTGAACATTTTAACTTGCATTGCGAGTAAGTACACCGGACAAATGATGGCTTCATCCTCGTGAATTTATATAAATCTTGACTAAAAACGGGTGAAAGTTAAGATTTGGTATGGCTCAATTTTGATAATTAATTGAAACTTATCATAAATTTATTATGATTCTTTTTAATTTCTTTTTATGAAAGTTGCTACTAAGCACTTTTCCATCGTTCATTTTACTTAAATGACATACGATAAGTTGTAACAAATTCAGGTTTACTACCTATAGCAGAAAGAACTTTAAGAGATTAATGCTGTTGTAATTGACAATAAAATAGAAAGAACAAAGGAAAGTTTACCGAGGGACTCCTAATAAATTGAATTCTTATAGTATATAACATAATGAATTGAACACAGAGATTCTTAATTTAAGAATTTAGGATTCATTTCCAAAACTTATACCTTCTTCATACGCCTAATCAAATTCCTTTTATGTATTAATACACACAGCTCCTTCCTTCGTAAAGACGACATAATATATTTTAAGAAGGAACTAATAAACTCAAAACAATCTTCTTCCAACTTTGCTCTTTAGCTATTGCTTACCTTGCAGAAAAATTAAAAGGGATGATGAAAAGTGATAGGAGAAAAATAAAGAGGTAAAGAAAATCACGTTCTTCTTTTCTTTTAGTTTCTCTGAAATTTGTCAAAGAGCGCAGGTCCTATATACGGTTCTTGTAGTTCATTAAAATCATAATCTCATGAATAGTTTAAATTGAAAAATACTAATAAAATACTAAAATATACTAAAATGTTTACAGAAATTCTGTATTGATGACAGTACAACAACATCCATTCATACAACTATACTAGAAGCTGCATAGCTATTTCATTCTTAATGTGAAAATGCCCATCCCAACATTATCAATATTTTGTTGATGCATGCAAAATGCGTTTCTTCAAATTCCTGAATAGAGTTCATGATTAGATGGATCATAGAAAACTACTTCGAGATAATAAATACTGTAGGAGCATTGGCTTGATGAACTCTCTTGAACTAAATTTTTATAAATTCAGTGTACCACAAGGGATTTTGGGATTGACCAAATAGAAAAGTTTTCTATTGAAAAATTACTAAAAATCAGCAGAAAAAAAATTAGACGGACTTTATACAATTTACTAATTTACTCTAATAATGGGGATATTTTAAATTTTTCATCAATTTAAAAAATTTAAAATGTATCGGAATTTGTGCATTGTTTCATTTAAATTGTTTCATGCTTTTACTCATTTCATGTCAACCAGCTAAAGTTGTACAGAGGGTTGGTAGAAAATGGGGATGGGACAGGGGAAAGCAAGTGTGGAGTGAAAGTGAGTGAGAGATTATATTTCTTTCCTGCTGAGTCGATAAGCCACTAATCTATCCGATGGGAATTTAGAGCTCATGAACCTGAGACAAAAATCATAGTGTAAAATACACTCACTTTCACCAGATTACTTCTCGTATGA
The DNA here is from genome assembly GCA_034699725.1 of Friesea truncata. NCBI lineage: Eukaryota > Metazoa > Arthropoda > Collembola > Poduromorpha > Neanuridae > Friesea > Friesea truncata. Next base: position 12,867 of record JAQGCN010000529.1, read on the forward strand.
AGAACCAAAATAAATTGATGCTTGAGGCTAAATGGATCATTTTTCAGAATCGCTTTAAGCAAACCAGCTTTGTTTCTAACATTTCAAAATGCTTCTGGCATTCCGTATTATTGAACAGCTTAAACAAATTATACAATAAAATGGTTTCATTTTATTCTTCTTTACAAGAAATGATTACTTTCTGCTGTCTTGTTAAAATTAAACATATTGTTAGCTAGGGGTTACTTGAATTCCGAAACATACAAATTGACACAGATTTGACAGTGACAGGTTGTACGTGTGAAATACTATGAAGGAAGAGACAGAATCGCTTATTTACCATATTACGGTTCAGAACCCAACTGTCATCTCCCCGGGAAAGAAGTGAGAGACCCGGGATCCGACCACCGCTAATGATCATGCGGGAGATGACAGGCGTCTTGATTATCGTAAAAAGGGAAGGAACCTTCTTCCGAACCCTTTCTTTTCATTTGATCTCATACAATTATAAAGAGTGACGTAAATTGTAAAATTTCTTTCATCGTTACTTTTTTCAAGCATTTGGCAGTCAAATGTTTTTACTTTACCCAGCTACCTGTTCTTGAACAAGTAAAATATAAAAGTTATATTCCAATTTATGTCACCCTTGTCTTTTTTCACTGTCACCTTCTTACTCAACGCCAAGTTTGGTTTTAATTTTTCATCCATAAGACAGGAATTTATTAAAAGTAAAATCTAATAATAGATTGATATACTACATCTGAATAATTTTTCTGAAAAAAATGAGGTTATGTGAATGAACTCTAAGAATTTAGGACGGAAGCAATAAAAAATTGTAATCGGTAGCTTTAGAATGGTTAAAAAAATCAAGAAACAGTTGTAAAGAAAGCGAAGTTTTAAAAAATTGATAATGGTTCTATAGCAAAGGAATTGAGTGTGATTGACTTTTACAATCAATGAGTGAAATGGACGTCCAACTTCACCCTATGTATCAAGATGCATCTTCCGTTGAAAGCGTATTTTCTCCACGAAAGAGAAAGAATTGGTGCAAATCACATCTTCCTTTTGGAAGAACCCAATCAGCCGTTCAAAAGATTTAACAAAGCGTAAAAATCTGTCCCTGCTTTCTACTTTTTTCTCTTCCAAACTTTCACCACACACCACAAAAAAAGAGCAAAAGCTTCTTCAGAGAAAATGAGTGTTCTAAATGCTTGACTCCGATTCTTTTTGGTCATTCATAGATGACTTGCCTTGTTTTGAAGGAAAACGAATACTACTGCTCTCTAACTCAAATACCCAAGGTCCATTGACGGCAATGAATCAATTCGCTTATAATTATAATACAGTTTTATTCAAATCTAATAAAATACGATTTTTATTGCCTTTGAATCATGGATGAAGATGATTTCTGAATACAAGCACATATTCTAATAGAAACATTGTTTCTTTCTCCTTTAGCTGTAATTCTAAATTTTGAATGATTTTTTCTTCTACCACAGTGCGTGTTTGTGTTTTAAAGAAAACAAGATTGGGAATTTATTAAAATAAATTTTTTAATGATTTCAGAGAAATATTGCTTATCTTTATTTTATGCTTTAAAATATTGATTACGTTGAGCTAAGCTAACTGTGGCAAAATTTTGTTGTAAACCAAAACATTTAATTGTCATAGTTTAACTTGGTCTTCTGCAGTTTTCTTCACATGAACGAACGAAAACTATTGAAACATAAGAATAATTTTTCTAATCCAAGTAAATAACTAACTTTACTTCATTATTTCTGAGTCGCATTCGCATTATGAAAGGAAAAGATTTACGCATTCAAGAGCATCTTCCTAACTAAACAACACTACTAAAGTAAACACCTTAACTTAATTAGTAACTGGTACAGCACTTATAAACGATTTGACGAATTTAAGCTCTTGTCATATATGATTGTTATAGAAATTCTTGAAATGTGGTTCATAATTATTAATTACATGATATAATGTATATTTTTTTTTAAATTCTAACTTAAAATATATTACGTGATGAAGATGATAGAGTTTAATAGCGATGATTGGAATTAATTTGGAATCTTAATTCATTTTGCGAACATAAGTTGAATCTGTTCTAAAGTTTTTCCTTTTGTTTCTGGTAGAAAAAAGAAACCAAAGAAGAAAGCCAGGATACCAAATCCAGCGAATAACCAATAGTATCCAAAATCTTGCAAGAGGTCGGTTAAATTTTTAAATGTAATCGTAACAACAAATCCAGTAAAATAACACAGAAAGAGGGCTAGAGCAGAGAAAACACCTGAAAATATTTTTTAGTGATGTTCAAATTTAGAAAAGAATTCTTTTAATGCAAGCACAATTTTTGACTCACCATCAACACGTGGAGGGAGTATCTCACTCATGATAAGATATGGGCCTGGACCGATGAACAAGTTGTAAGAAATCATGTAAATGATCAGACTCGCCAATGGAAGCCATCCCATGCCTTCTGGAGTGGCATTGGAGTTTTTGAATTTTAAAAAGAATGACAATCCCAACAGGATAAGGCTTGAAATGACTCCAACATTAGAAATGAAGAATAGGATTCTACGTCCAGCACGATCTGCCAGAAGTGCTGAACAACAAACCGAAGCTACATCAACACAGGCACTGTATAGAAATAATAGAATCCAGAAATTAAATATATTTTACGTATTAAATCTATTTTTTATACTTACATAATAATTGAGCAAATGTTTGGAGAAATATCCGACCCGGCATTCCTAAAGATATCCACTGAGTAAGCATGGACAGCGGCTATCTACAATATGAACGATACAGCCATAATAACAGAACGCTCAAAAAATGCTTACACCAATTAACTGCTGGAACGTCATCAGGCCACAGGCTATGGCAAAGGGTTTGATATACGACTTCTGTTTTATGTCGTAAACCGAAACTCGTCGCTTCTTAGAATCTGCTGAAACTTTCTCTTGCAACTGTACACAATTTTTTAAAATTATTACTTTAAACATGTTTCCGTAGAACCAAATTACTTCTATAAATTCCATTTCAATTGTAGACAAGGCTGAACTGTCTCTGCGGAGCCATTTCAGGGATGCTCTAGCTTCATTTGTTTTACCATGCAACAATAGATAGGTAGGGGTTTGTGGTACCAATAAAACGAGAAAGAACATCACAACTGGAAGAATCGAACATACCACTGATAGCCAAATCCAATTAGTAAGAGCTCCAACAACATACCTAGAGTTTTCAGAAACTTTTTTAAAACATATCAGAACATGTTGACTTTTGACAAAAAAGCTTACGAGAATAAAATCCCAGATGACATTAATACACTAAAAGATGTGCCTAAAACGCCTAAATGAATATAGTTCAAATTGTAAAATTATTTACAGTAATATTTTATTGAATCTTACCTCTTAGATCTTTCTCAACGGTTTCGCTTATATAAATAGGTGCTATCATTGTAAAAAATCCAGCAACGAATTCTGAATAAAACTTTCCGAAATACTTTACATCAAGACTTTATATTTATATTACCATTGATGGCTTGCCCAAGCAATATCATCCATACATATTTTGAACAGGCCAAGAGTACGTATCCACACAAACTGGGAATGGCCGACAATAAGATAGTTCGTTGTCTTCCTAATTTTGATATTGCAAGCCAAGCAAATGGAATAGAACAAGCACCTGCTAGCTAAGTATCAAATCAATTGATTTTATATATTCATGAATGTCGACTTTCATCCTCACATCAGGAATTGCTCCAATCCAAGATTGCGCGTATTCTGATAATATAATTCCATCTTTGTCTTTTCGATCTCGGATGCTTGGAATACCAGGAGCACTCCATCCTATATTAATTAAAACCGTGCTTAGAAATTACAGTCAACAAATTGATTGTTGCAGGTACCTACCTGTAGTTGTTCCACATATAAAAGCTCCAAGAGTAACTGAAAGTTGATGATAAACGGATCGTTACAACAATTCGTAAAGTTAATTAATTATTTCATTCTTTGCTAACTTATTAAAGATGCCATGATTTGATGTCTTCTGTTGTTCTTGATGATTCGTCCACGCTTCGGCTCGTCAAGTTTTTCATTGCTCGCTTCGGAATTGACGGAAAGACTTGCGTTACTACTTTCAGCAATTTGAATATCCGAATTAATGACAATGTTATCACCAGTTTCTAATATGACATCATCTTTTTGTTCAATCATAGTTTAAACCTATTGCCCATTTTCTAAAAAAAAATACTATTAAGAAGTATACTAAAGTTATCCCTTTGTTAATAATTAATAACCATCTCCAACATTTTCGTTGCCGTAGGAAAGGAATTAATTATAATTCAAAATCAAGAGAGAAAAATGACGAAGGACTTTCGATATTGGGTATGAAAATTTTACAGACAAGCTTTTTAAATTTAGGAAATAAATTGCATTATAATTTATTATTCTTTTTCAAATTTTTTTATTATTAAGTTTGCAGTTGCACGTTCTTGGCAATAATCGTGCTTGACATTTGTGACCTACGCAGAAAATGAAACTTATGGAGAACGAAGTTTGTTTATCAAATTTGTGTCATTTCGACATAATCTTACTAAATAAAAAATATGTTCTACTCGATGACAATTTCGTTGTTCATGAAATTTCATTTTGATAAGCATAAGCCTTAAATTCAAGAAAGAAAAGTTCTAACAAAGAATCTTTAAATCTACTTTTGTGAATTAAGGATATAAAGCTGAAATGTTTTTACTTTACTCAACTGCTTGTTCTTGAATAAGCAAAATATGTATAAGTTGTATTTCTCCAATTATTAATGAGAATAATGTTTGCTTAATGTTGATGTAATGTCAATGTGCGTCTTTCGATCTGCATTGGTTTAATGATTGAGTTCCTCTTTTCATTGTATTCAGGACAATTAGCCTCAGAAGATTTGCTCCCGCAACAGGCTGATCCAATAGACTCGAGTCCTTCGCGATATCCAGCGTCTACCGTATACTTGACCTCATTCTCCCAACATTCCAAAGCTTTTTTTGCATTATCAAAGTTTTCGCGTTTCCTTTTGCATTCCCTTAATTTGTCACAGAAGTCGGTTACAGTGGGGTATTTCTCGTGAAGATAAATTTCACCTTCCTTTGTGTTCTTTGGTATCAAAAAATCCTGATCTTCTTTAGCCAAAGCCAATCCTGCCACCGCCACCACCAGTCCAAGTACCAAAAACGAATTCATTTCTATTCTAAAATTATTAAAACTTTTTCTACTTTCTGCTGGTTCTGAGGAATCCGAATTACGGAGTAGTGTATTTATGCACAAAGTTGAACATTGAATACGTTCGTTTAGAACGTCACTATCTTCTAACAATGGATTCAAGCTAATAAAAATAACACAATAGAATCCCGGCTAGGTTGTTTCATAATTAAATTATTATGAAGGAACATTAAATAAAACTCCTCCTTCAACAATAGCCATAATCTGAGAAATTTGTTCAAGAATTTGGCAGTAATAGCATTTTTTTTGTGGAATTTTTTAAATTGAATTTGGTAAATTCTGAATTTTTAAAAGACAAATTAGGATTATCGCATTAAAATAAAGTTGAAAAATTAAAGTGTGTGAGCCTAGTTCATGATCAGCAATTTTAGTTAAAATATTAAACATTGTTTCCTTCTCTTCAATTGTAATTCTAAATTTTGAATACAATTTTATTCAACCACAATGTGTGTTTGTGTTTTAAAGGAAATAAGATTGGGAATTTCTTAACATAAATTTTTTAATGATTTAAAAGAAAGCTTGCTTAATGTAAATGTACGTCTTTAGCTCTGCATTGGTTTGATGATCGAGTTCTTCTTTTCATTGTATTCAGGACAATTATCCTCAGCAGCTTTGCTTCCACAACACCCTGATCCAATAGACTCGAGTCCCTTGCGAGATCCAGCATCTACAGTATATTTGACCTCATTCTCCCAACATTCCAAAGCTTTTTCTTTGTCGTCCCAAAGTTTGTCCTTCTTTTTACATTCGCTCATTTTTACACAAAAGTCGGTTATAGTGGGGTACTTCTCATGAAGATAAATTTCGCCTTCATTTGTGTTCTTTTGTCTTAAACCCTCGCCTTCTTTAGCCAAAGCCAATCCTGCCAACGCCACCACCAGTCCAAGTACCAATAACCAATTCATGTCTTTTCTACAAATTATTAAAACTTCTTCTATCTTCTGCTGGTTCTGAGAAATCTAAATCAAGGAAAAGTGTATTTATGCACTAAGTTAGAACAAT
>JAQGCN010000530.1:0-19116 GCA_034699725.1 Friesea truncata
CAAAAAACTTCAATAACCCACAACAGCATGAGATTTTTGAGAAAGAGAGGGATTTTTTCTGGGAAATACTCGCTTAATCCATAATCCAAATCCTTTACTCTTATTCATATTATTATTCAAGATTATAACATTTTTTTATCTCAATTCAAATAGAAATTCTATCATTCATATAAAATATAAAATTTTCAATATAATCTCTCTCTAACTTTTCAGAAATACATCAACATTTTAGTAGTGTTCGAATGTATCAAATTAATGAATTAATGCATAAATTAAGAAATAAAGTTGGGTTATTTTTTATACAAAATATTTTGCACAATATTATGACATCAATTTCTTTGTAACAATACAAGAAAGAAATATATTTTGAATAAGAATTTTTATGATTGTTTTGATGAATATGTTATTTACTTTTATAGTAATGAACCACTTTTGACAATAAAAATTAGATCATGTTTTGGTTAGTGAAATAGTGAGTGAGTGGAAGTAATAGTAAGGGTGAAAGTTTGAAAGTGATCTCTTACCTGCTTTCACTTTGTTGAGAGTTGAGTGAGATGAAGATGAGGAATAGAGAATGAAAGAAAAGAGACGAGCGAGATGTTATACAGTGACTGAGTCGTACGATGTCTATGGAGTAAATGAGAGTTTGTTAAGGATAAGACGTTGGATTCTTTTAGGATATCTGTAGCTGGTACTAAGGAAGGAGGTGGGTTATCTCCAACGCATGTCCTTCCTTACTATCGGATGAGTAGAGAAAGTAAAGAGAAAGCTCCCTCCCTTCTTCAACCCTTTCTCACCTCCTCTCTTTCTTTCTTTATTCCTTAAAATCAAGGGATGAAGAGCAACCTTTTTCATTTATTATCCCTTCTTCCCTCAATCATCAACATATCCAATTACAACAACCTTTGCTCACTCATTCATTCACTTTCATTCATTCAAGAATTGAATACAAATTCCAGTCGAGCACAAACAACAATCCAAAGTAGAACAATGAGCTATTTAAATTCGAATTATCATTTTATTTTTAGTAGTAGACACATAATACAGGTAGACTAAACTTTTTATTTTAATTAGCTTTTAAAGTTATTTCGTATTCATTGTATTTTTCTCATTTTTTTTTAAAGAGAAAGAGATAATACATTTTGAGTGAAAGATCTTATGACAAATCCTTCTTTGAAAGATGAAAACGAGGGATGTTTATGTAATAATGTAAAGTGTAGTATAAGTAGAAGAGTATAAGATTTCGTCATGTCAAAAGATACTTTCAAGACATCATCCCTTACATTTTAATATTAACAATATAACATTTATTTTCTTTCTTTCTTCTTATTGGATGGATGGATGGATGTTCTTTATGAAAAAGAAAGAATGAGAAAATTCTTCTTTTATAAATTACGGAGGAGGAGGAGGAGAGTAAGTAAGTAAGAATATGAGAATTTATGGACTTTCTTTTCTTTATGGGGAAAAAGGGCTTTCTGGTTTAAAAGTATTAAGAAAGGAATTAAGTCCTCATTTCAAAAGTCTCCGCTTTCTCTTTTTAAATATACTCACTCCAACTTAGTCTTAAAGAATACTGTACAATGTTATCAAATTCAAATACTATATTTACAAAATACGATATGATGAACTATAAATATAAACATCTCGAAGAACAAAATCGATCGCCTCCTCCTTGATTGAATTAGTGGGGTGAAAGTCAGCTTTCACCTTATTATGAATTTGAACAAATCCAACATGTAACGCTTAAATTTCCAGAAATCTTAGATTGTTGATATTTTAAAAATGTTCATATAAGATGTTGGAAAATAAATAAATAAATTGTGTATTCTGTTTTTTTTTGTTTTTTTTTCGACTAATTTCCAAACCCTGTCTGAGTTTTAAGTAAAATCTTAAATAATAGAAGATTGAGAGTGACTGAGTGCAATGACCCTGAGTTTGATGATGGTATTTGGGTGGATTTTTGTATTAATTCATTTCTTTGATTAAGTATGGTTCATTAAAATAGAGAAGAGAATGTGGTGTATTAAGAAAGAAAATTTAAAGGATGAAAGTTAAGTAAAGGAGAAAAGAAAGAAAAGGGAGAAGATGTTTAAGTTGTTGGGGTTCTTTTTGTGTTTTAATCACCCCGAACAACCCTGTAAGATTATAACATATTTTTCTGGACCAATGGGAATACAGTTGTATAATTCCATATCTTTTCCCTTGGAGCACGTTTTCTACTCACTCATTTTAAATCCTTTCCTTAAGACTCTTAAGTCCCTTCTCTTTCCAACTTACTCTTACGACAAAAACTTACCAATTAATTCATTTTTCAAATATATCCAACCAACGAACTTAACAAACTAACCAACCAACCCAAACATCTTCTTTGATTCTTCTCAAAGAACGGGGGGATTTCTTTTGATTTATGCTATCACTATAACACTACTCTCAAGGGAAAAATTGGAAAACTTTCTCCTCTTCTTTCTCTTCTTTAAAGGTGGATTTAAAAACATTTTTAATTAAACAAAGGATTCCATTCACACAATATAAAATTTCTCTTCTTTACTTTCTCCTTATTAAATATATATCATTATTATTACAAAATATAAAATAAATCAAATCTCAGTAATAGGAGGGATGGCCTAGTTTAGTCAGTCCATCCCTACCCTTGTGATATAGTTTAGTGAGATTATATTTTATTTCCAATCGAGTGAATGAGGAGAATAGGAGGTCTGATTGTGGTGTGTCCACCAGAAATACCAGCTCGAGCCCAGTAGTAGTTCGTTTAAGTTGATGCTTCGTGGTTTTATGATGGTGAAAGTAAAAGAAAAGAAAAGTCGGAAAGAGGGATGAAAAAGACGAGAATTTTATTCCAGTCCATTTCTTTTTCTTTTGAAGGACTGAATTAGTAATTAAAACTTGATGAGAATAATTAGGAGATGGAATAGAAAAAGAAAAGAAGATTCATTCACTTTCTCCTCTTGCTTTCTCTTTTTCCTTTCACTTAAAATAAATACACTCTCAATTAAATATATACTTCTATAAGTTCAGGAAAACTTCTTGTTTTATACAATAAAAAAAAGTTATTACTAATTTCTAATATTCGTCTGTGAATTTTAAAGATTCATTGAATAAGATGGATGCTTTAGTTTTCTTATATTTCTGCCACTGGTATTTTAGATGATGTTGATTTTGTTCTTTGTAATGTTTTTGGAATTTGTAAGTTTTAAGAGTATGAGTTAGATTGATATAGGATGATATTATTAATTGACGTACTCCTCCTTAGAAGAAGGATCTTTTGGTTAACTGCAATTAAGGAGCATTTAGACGTGCAATTAAGCCCTCATAATTGAATGATAAAAAGTGAGTTTGGCTTTTAAGTTTTAATACGATTAAGAGAATCTGGAGTGACTCATTAGATTTCCTCAACATCAAAAGAAAATTCATCTCTTTCTTCTCCTTTTACTTACTAAAGATCTTCTTCTACCTTTTCTTTTTTACTTATTAATAAATTAACTCACAAGAAAAAGAAGAAGAAGAAGAGGAGACAGTGTCAATAGAATCATTTTTAGATATATGATATGAAATGTTTACTTTATTGAATGTGTTTGTCCAGAATAAGAATATGGAGATATTTTTGTTTGTCTCTTGGGTATTTGTTGTTATATAGAAGATGAAAGAGTTGAATTTTTTTAATTGGGTCTCCTATCCTTCTTTTTTCTTTCCTGGATTCCGGAAATGAAAGAAAGGATAAAAAGAGAAAGTTGAGTTTGAGTTTTTGTTGGAATTTTAGAAGAAATATTCGATGGAGAGGAAGAGTGATAGGGGAAATGAATATAAAAATTTAAGATAAGTAAAATAATTTCCTTTTTCTACATCTCAAATCTCCCTTTTGTCTATTTTTTAATTTCCTTTAAAAAAAACCAAAGGATCTATCCTTATACACTAAACACTCATCATCTCTAATACTAAATTACAACATAAATTTAATCATATTCATCCTACTTTGTTTTCTTCAACCTACTACTTTCCAAAGTTAGTATCATTCATTAATCTTCAACAAATCAAATCCCTCCAGCTAAAATACATTCAACATTTCTTTAAATGAAACTTTAGTCTAAATCCATTTATATAATAAATTGCTTAAGTCCATTTTCGTTTTTGGAATCAAAATTGTTAAAATTTTAGTGTTTTAGATTAGAATTACCATACAGGATGGTTAAGACTGTTGAATATTTCCTTCTAGACTTAAGGTGTCCTCTCTGGAAGAAAATATTGAAAATGATGTAAATACTGTTGTGGTGAATGGTGGATCCGTTTGGATTGCATTCAAAATTTATCTGTCTGTAACATAACGTATTTGAATAAAAATCTATAAATAATTTTTTGGCATCATTTCTAAAATATCCTTGAAAATATATATTTTAAAAGCAAGATATAATTATAAACCATTCTTTCTTTTTTCCTTCTTATGCAGATGTTTTAAAAATTATATTTTAATTAAAAATTATTAAAATTATGGATTATTGTGGTAGAAGTGAAGTTATACGAAGACGTGGTTTTAAACCATCAGATCGATTTGATCCACAAAAACAAGAAGTATTACAGTCATTGACTCATAAAATACTTCATATGGTTAGTATAATTAAAAATTCTATTATAAAAAAAAAACTCAGAGTTTCGTGATTATTAATCTTGATTAATGGATTAGGAGTAAGGATTAATTAATCCCAAATCCATTAATCCAGATTAAATTTTGAAATATTTTAATCTTAATCCCACGACTAAAAATTAATCCCAAGCCTTAATCCCAAATAGGGATTAAGGTTTTCCCAATCCGAAAAAATAATCCTTCCCATTAATCACGGAATTCTGTATACTAAATCATATTACGACAAAAATTAATTATAAAAAATACATGCATTAGGAAGAGCGTAGTGGTGTTCCTCGTGATTGGAGGACAAGGAAAATATTATCATGTCAGAGTGATTTTCATCCTGAATTATTTGAATCAAGACTACTACCAAAACGTTAGAATATTCTAAAATAATAATTTAAAAATAATAATAATAAATAAAAATTTAGGTAAAGTATTTGGTTCATCTGATTATTTTGGTCCTTTTGATCCAAGTATCGATGAACAAAAATCTAAAGCAAGAGAAATATCATCATCGATAACTGATGTTGAAAATTCAACATCGAAAGGGCAATCTATGTTTTATAAGAGGAAAAAGAAATCTGTCAAATGGGAACATCAAGGTAGAATGATGTATCTGTATTAATTAATCTAAAAAATTTCAACAATTAATAATGAATTACAGGTCCAACAACTCATGAATTCCAAAGGGATGAAGAAGAGTCAACACAACAAGACGTTAAAATACTTTCTTATATTTTAAAAGTAGAATGTTAATATTTATGTTGTATTATTTTAACAGGGGAGTATGGATAATTATTACGACTATTCCACCACGTCGCTTTCTCATCCAATGATGTATCAACCATCATCATCAATTGAAAAACAAATCAATTTTTGGGAAAACAATCACAACAACAACAGCAACCCTCATCATATAATGATGACTCAAGTTCATATAATTATAACAACTTAATTTCATAAAAATATATAAAATTCATATTTTTAGGACTATGGTGGACATGGAGGAATGTATTCGAATCGAAATTACAACACAGCCCCCCGTGGTTATGCACATGGTCAAACTATCTATCATACAATATATCTATCTTAATTCTATAAAAATGGAGACAAAAATTAAATTTTATTCTCTTGTCAAAAAGCGAATTTTGGTAAAAACGTGTTTTGCGTATTGTGTTTGAATAAGTGAATGATACCTTAACTAGGATTGAATTGGCTGTGGTGGTGGTGGTTCAGTAGTAGACTGGAGTACGGTTGGTGGTGGTGGAAGAGACTCAGCATCATCCTTGACATTGTTTGTTGTTGTCGTTTGGATAGTAGTTGAGCCATTTGATTTATTATGATTAGTTAAATTGTGTCGCCTTTTATGAAGCAAACTTCGAATCCATTGTCCATCCTGTTGCTCTGACTTTGTTCTCTTCTGGTAAAATAGGATGTATGCTGATGAGGATTTTACTTCATCAGGAGAAGTTAACTGTCGTACTCTCGTATCATCAAATGCCCACCATTGTTTCTCAAGCGGATTCTTACAGTAAGCTAAATTGAAAAAAATTGTTAAACATTTTTATAATTACATTAAATATGACATATTACCTGTATAATGGCCTCCTTGAAGGTCTTTTCCATGATGATTACAAACAGCAAATAAATCGTATTCTAAATCATCATCATCATGAAATCCATTTGAACGGATTGGAAAGGATTTTTTAAAAGATGCTCTCTGTTTCCAATTTCCGAAACAATTATTAATGACCTTGGTTTGATTTAAGGAAGGGATAGAATCGGGGCCACGATTCCGTCGTGAAACATGTCGACCTAAATCAAACAGATCAAACAATTAGGCTCATGATTCAAGTAAAAGATAAATGAAATATTAAAATTGAATTACCTAAATCAAATGATTCCAGTGGAAAATCAACCAATGAAGATATTTTACTAACAGTTCCACGGGTTTTAGAACCCTAAAAAAATTAAAAAAAGGAATTAATTTTTGTCATTTCTCGAATTCAAATAATGGAATTTAAAATATCGTTCCCTTACTTGTCGAAATCTCTTAAGATGTAGTACAAGTATTTGCGGTGCTGACCAAAGGCCAATTGACTTAAGGGTTCCTTCCTCTTTCTTATTACAATGTGGACAATGCCAAGAATCTTCTGGTGATAATTCCTCAGCTCCAGTATACAAATCAAAACATTCCTCAAGACCAACAGATCCTTCGGTAGTTGATGCATGCCTTTCACGTGTTTCTCGTAAGCTTGAATGTTCTTCAACAGTTTCTAATTCATCTCCAATTAGTCTAGAAATAAGCATTTATTATTAACAAATTTATATGTGTTTTTACAAAATTTCAAATCTTACTCTTCTTTAACAGTAGGGATCCATTCTAAAAGAATTTTAACATGTGGTACAACGTCAGCATCGCAGAGTGAAAGAGCTTCATCAACAGCTTCTGTGTAGAGAGGATGAGTTACTAATGGATCGACCAGCGTTCCTTCTTTACTACCATCCACTATACGAATTCCAAATACACCTTTCTACATTCAGAAAAAAACACAATTACTTGCTTATTCAAATATTATGATGATTTACCTTTTGTTCGTTACAGAGTACACCTGGTCGGAGGATTGGTGCCATTTCTTTAAGAAGAAGTTTTTGAAGATCCTCGTATGAAGTTTCTCGATTGAATTGAGATATGTATGGACTTGCAAATCGAACTTTCGTACCATCTCCAACGAGGATGTTTGCCCATACAAGAAGAAGTGTAGCTCCGTGTGATTCATCTGCTGGACCATTGGTTGGGGTCTCAACAGCATAAATAGCTTCATTTCGAGCAGTGACAGAGAGTGGTTGGGAATCTATTAAAAAGCAAAATTTAAAGCAAAGCAAATTATATAATTTCTTTATAATTTACTTTACCTGTAAAAGTACGATGAAAACCTTCCCCGTCTATTTCTAATAACAACATTTGGTTGATTCCAGAATCAACTGAAAGAGCATCTTTCAAATCTTTTACATCTCCATTTCCAGGAAGGCTTAAACCCATTTTGACAAGTCTGGGCTGTTGTGCTAAATAGAGAAGATGAACATATATCGGTACTTCTTCCTTTGCTTCCGGAATTGGAAGAGAAACACATAAAAATGGTTCAAAAGTTGCACTCTCCCTCCCACATCCTAGTAATAAAACAAAGGGTTAGTATTAGTTATTGAAATTGCAAGTAAACATATAATCTACCAGGACAAGTTAAAGATGATCTAAACTGAGCTCCAAATATCTCTTGAATAATTGAATGATTTGAGCGTGTCCATTGTTCTAATGCCTCTGCAGCTATCTCTTCATCAGATCTCACTCCTAATCTCTTCTATACACAAAAATAAAACAAAGTCAATATAGATTATGAAATTTCTTAAGTTGACAAATGTACCTTGGTTGGTTTGTACTTTATAGAAGTTGCTTGATTTAAATCTTCATGAAGCCTATCCAAAATCCATAGGAGGAATTCTTGTGCATCGTGCTCTTCTGAACCTATTCAAATATTGATAAACAACAGTTGTTAAGATTGATGTTTTCTTGTTTTTCTCTAAAAGACCTTTGGCCAACAATGATAATATTGTTATCTTGGCCTACATAAGACATACCTCTCCATTGTGGAGCTCCTTTTTCAACAGCTGACTTGAATTTAGTAGCAGCTTCTTCTAAAGCGCTAAGACGAAACCAAGCGCTCTTTAGAATGGAAGCAAATTCTTCTGTCACTTCTCCCTAAATGCAAAAAAATTAAAAACGAACTTAGTAAAATATATACAAATGATTTGCTTTTAAATGATAGGCTTTACCTTTCCATTTTTTGTAAAATATTTCTTTCGGAGATGTGTTTTGTAAGTATCAGTGACAAGAAACTTGGCCAAGGCGTCTGTGTGACTTAGGCACTGAAGAATGGAGTTCATATAGCAAGTATTTCCTTGATTTTTTAACCCTACAGCAGCTGGAACCAAATCTACAAATGGAACAAACAAAACCAATGATAACTATTATTTGCCATCAATGTATTGTTTAAATTACCTATTTTATGATTGTTGGTTTTTGCTTCACTATTCTGATGATTTGGATTTTTGTTTCGTAAAAGTGTAAGAAAAATATTTTTAATGAAATTGGAGTTATTTTCAGATACTGGTCCTTCTCCTGTTGATTTTTTTGGTATGATACTTCTAGGGATTGTAAATGATCGTCGTATTGATGAAACTCTGTTTAATGGTCCTGTCCATTTCTTTGGCAGTGTTGAATGATGGACATTGTTCCCACCTCCTGTTCGACGTGCTTCCTCTGCATCCACCAACGATGACCCTGACATTATTGACTCCCTCATGCACAGAACAGAGATAGACAAACACGGATTTCACGCAATTATGATTAATTTTACAGGAACAAGAAACAATTTTGGAAATTTTAATAACATTTTTCTAAAAAAACAACAGGCAGCTGTGACCCTGTGTGTGTATGAGTCAGAGAGGAGACGAAAACTGATTTTTGGGATGGGAGATCTTCCACAAGGATTGGAAAAAATCATAGAAAATAATATTCAGGCTAGTGTACAAAAGTGTGATAAAATTATTTATTCCGTAGTTAATTACAGTAAAATATGAATATCTTTCATAAAATTTTAAATTACTAAAACTAAAATTTTTATTTTTATCTATTCATTCATCTGTTAGAAAAATTTTAGACTGGTGTAGAATAGGGTAATAAAATGATTTATTTCGTAGTTAATTAAAGTAAAATATGAATATTTTATTGAAATTTTAAATTCCTAAAAGTAATTTTTTTATTTTTATTTATTCATCAGTTAGAAGAATTTTATAAATTAGACATCATTAATTTAATTTTCAAGTAATTTTTATTTTATATTAAGAAATTCCAAACACTGTTGTAGGAGATTCGAGATAAGAAGTCCTACAATATTTTCCTTCTGCACCCCTTTGTCTAACTTTTAACCAACACAAACCCAGATACAGGCAACATTAATTTTTTTATGTTGAATATGTTGTTAGGATGCCCAACCTCGCTCGAGGTCTCGAAGGAAGTTGGGCATCCTAACAATTGAATATGATTTATTGAAAAGGAAACAAAAACTATCGTATTTTTGTTGTTATCTAATTTAATAATCTAAATTTTAGGTCTATATTCATCAGCAATTGCTGCTAATTCTGCTTCTTCTGGTTTAAGTATTTTTCCATCTTTAGAAAGTATTCTGTACGAATCTAATAATTTCGCTTTACTATCGACTTCAAAATCAATTCGTGGTGAGATTTGTGTTCCTGATACGCGATAGACAGTAGCTTTAGGAAGATTCATGAGATGAGCAAATTGGATAGCTAAAATCAAAAATAATACATTGACATGACATTTAGAAAGTTAAAGCTCAACTTACCAGGTCTAACAGTTTCTTCTTTTGGATCTTTAACTCCAGCAGTAACAGGCCAATGGATATTACCCTTCCCAAATATTTGCCAAAGGACAAGTCCACCAGCATTCCATGCGATTATTGCATAAGCTATTGCTAATTTATCTTTGGTTGACCAAGCGTCACTTTCAGACATTGGATTGGTATGCCTTCGAAAGAATCGTCGAAGGAATCGAGGTATTCGAATCATAACTAAAAAAAATTAAATTTCTCACACATTACAAAAGATTGAATTCATTTAATTAATTAAAAACTGAAATATTTTTCAAAATTCTCGAAAAAAAAAGTTAAAATTTTTCTTTTTTTAAACAAAATTTTTGATTCCCACCACTAAAATTTTAGTTAAGTGAGCTTAGCGCAAAGCGAACACCCGACGCTTTAAATTTTTGAAATAAATGAAGAAAAAATAAGATGATTTTTACGTAATTTTTTTAAATTAAAATTTTTAATTGATTTATATGTATTTTAAAATGAAGCTGCAGCAACATAAAAGTTAACACATCTAAAATTCTACATTACTTTAAACTTTAAGTAAGAGAGTCGATAGTTATTTTGTGATTTTCAGGATAATTATAATACTGAAGAGGAGAACAATATTTGTGAGTTATTTCTTTCTGTTGTGATGATAAGATAATTTCTAGGGATTAATTAATTATTGGATGGGTTAAGTTACAAAGGGTAATTATTATTATCCCTATTCTTAAAATACTATACACTAAAAACAGAGATCACAAAAAGATAAACTTAAAAACAACCTTTTTTAAGAGAGCTTTCATTTAAGTTAAGTCAAGTGAGAGAGATTATGGTTGGAGGAAGAAGGGAGATTAATAATTTAAATCTCTTTCTCCTTTTCTTTCTATACAAATTAAGTAAAGATGCCTAAAAATCATCCGAAGTCAATTAAGAGTCTAACCTCTTTTTTGTTAATAAACTATTAATCTAACCGTATTGCATTATTTCCGTTACAGGGAAAGTCTTTCATCTCTTCCTTTTGAAAAAAGAGAAAAGGAAGAGTGAGTGAGTTAATACTTAATCTCAATTCCTAATACTGGAGGAGGATCATATTTAAATACAGTTCCTTAATCACTCCTATCTCCATTCTGTTCAACTTTTTCAACAGGATCATCTTCATCTTCATCTTCCCCTTTTAATTCTTCCTCATCTCCTTTATTCTTATTATCCCCAGTTTGTCCTTGCTGTTGTTGTCCTTCATTTCCTACTCGTTCTTCCCCATCATCAGATTCATCATCTTGCCCTTGATTTGGTGAAACGAGGGCCTGGAGTATTTGCTGTATAAACAAAGATTAAACATTCAATTTAATTTATTTCGAAATTGTTCACAAAAATTTCATACCATCATGTACAACATCATATGTCGCTCATTTTCAGCTCTCTCTCTCTCCATGTCCAACCATTGTCTCTCAATTTCAACCATCTCGGATAAGTAATGCGCGACAGGGTCACTACCAAAACTTCCATCACTTGCTCCGGATACTCCACCTAAAAATACAAAAAATAATAATCAAATTCCACCCAGTTTAACACTGAATCTGAATGAATAAAAATAGTTGTCAAATCTAATAAATCTCACAAAAAGGGCTGCAAATTCCTTTGAATTTTCAGATTCAGAGAAAGAAAGAAGTAAACGAACAAGTTCTTTAAAATTCTTACGTGGACGTTTGGCAGGAAACCCTCGACTGTAGCTTGGAGGAAGGGAGCGTTTAGTACCACTTCGTCCACCCATACCAAAGGATTCAGTATTACTAAAAATTAAAAAAATTATGAATTTACTCTAAACAACAAACAACAGCTTCTTGACTTACTCGCATCCTTCATCATCTTCTTGCATTTGTTCATCGAATTCCGAACCTCCTTCCTCTTCGTCAAGTCTCTCGTCATCGTCTTTTTGATGGTGGTTGGATCCATTTCTTAGTCCACTGCCTGAACCCCCTAAAATTAAGATTAAGGTTACTTGTATTGAATATTGAAAATTTAACAGTTGGTTACCTTGATTTTCAACACGAATTGGTGAATTTCCTTCACTGAGTGATACTTCTGGTGAGAGGACGTTGAGCTGGTCATTACTCTGAGGTGAATTATTTGCTGGAGGCTGATAACCACCTTCCGGTTGGCCATTTATCAAATGCTGGTATTCCTCAACAAGGGCCAAATGAGCTGCAAATCTATTGCATAAAATTGTGAATCAAAATCATATAACTTATTAGTGAATTTAGTAAAATTTACCCTGCTGTAGAAGAAGATGGTGGTGAATTTTGATTTGTATTTTGAAAGTCTGCAGGATTTAGGCCTTGCCCGTAGGCATTAACTGAAGGTGCATGGAGTCCAAGGCTACCAAGGCTTGAGCCTTGTTTCTTTCCATCCAAAACATCTCCAATTAATTTGTAGTAAGGAAAATTAAATGCTCGAAAATCTTGTTTTGATTTTTTAATCCTGTAGAAGATTGATGTAAGATTTTGAATTCGATTTTTGCATTGTATAGCTGTTCTCTCGTGGCCTAATTCAGACATCGAATAGGAAATTGCTTCCCAAACTCTGAAATTTCTGAAATTATGTTTCATCTGCCATTGCATTTCAGGACTTGCCCAAACCTAAACAATAAACAATTCAGAATATAATTTTAAAGAACTTGTTTTAACTTACTTTGAGGAGGTCAAATGTTTCTTTGAGTGTGAAATTGTTGCTTCGAGCTCTTCTTGAAGAAACATAGGATGCATCTCTGTCTCCTGCACTTTGTGGTGACTGGAAGTTATTCATTGCAGCAACGGCGAGAGCTGCTGCTGTACTACTTGGAGATCCATTACTTAATATCTTTCCCATTTGTAATTTTCGTTGTGGTTGTTGATGTTGGGATGATGATTCACGTGGTAGGATTCTCTGTACACGAGATGAATTACCGAGGCCAATTACATTCTTCAGATCAGCCAAACTAATTGGGGTTGGACTGTTTCCATTACCACCTCCACCACCGTTTTCTTCATGCATGAAAGGCCTGTTATTATTTTTCAAAATCATTTCATTAAAAGCAATAAGTAAAGTAAATATTCATAACAACTTACATTTATTAGTGAGTGATGTGATGATGATGCTATTGTGAGAATCTCAAGCGTGTCCAGCGTCAGTCAGTGTAAAGTGAATGTCAAATCTTAATAACAATGTATTAACAGTTCATGGGATACTTTGACAACTTCCAATCTCCAATGAATGAGAGTGTGTTTACCTAATGTAAAGATGAATAGAGATTACACAATTGAATAAATGTTAATTTTGATGAATCAGAGACGTAGAATATTTAATTGCTGGGTGGGTGGAGTGGAGGGTAAAAAATGTGTGTATACTCACCTGGCCTGGTCGTAAATGGTTAAAATTGAATTTGGTGGTAGATAAAGTAATATATGTGATGAATAAAGACGATACGTTTAAAAGTTAATTAAGGTAAGGTTGAATGACTCAAGTTAAGAACAGGGATGATCTAATGTTATTTTTTGTTAGTTGAATTCAATTCACTTTCTTTGTTATAATGATTGGAGTTTTTGGTGGTGGTGGATCGCTTTGGGCTAAATCCGAAGAAGACAAAGACGAAAAGATAAAGATGAAGATGATGATGTTTTAGGGAGAGTGAAAATCCCTGGGAAGTTAAAGATCCCAGCTTTTAGTTTTCAAAAGGTAGTTTTTTTTCTTCTAAAAATGAAATCTTCTCCCTCTTATTTATAAACGCTGTGCTGCTAGTTTACCCTTATTATGCTTATAACATATTATTAGAAACAATTGAATTTTAACATTTAATTGTTGCATTCAATTCAAAACAAACATAATATACATTGACGTATCGTACAATTTAAAGTTACTTCCATTTATAAAGCCAAGTGTGGAAATTATATTAAAATTAAACATTAAATCCAAAATTTAGATCTAGAGAATTGGTATTAGATATGCATTAATTGACATTCATGTTTTATCAATTATATGTTGTCATTTTAATGTCGATTGTTATAATCTGAATGTTTGATTTCATTTTAAGTAATTTTGAGAATTCATTTTTCGACATTTATACAAACAATTTTAAAGCATTTTTTTTACACATACACATCCTTTAGTTTTGAAAACATGATATTATTGATTACGTAATCAATTTTTTTTCATAATTGTAATTTTAAAAGGATAATTGCAAAATAAGTTGTTTGTTTTTTGTTAGATTTTAAATTGAGATATTGTATAGGTGTATTTATGGTATTCTAAGGTAAAGCAACTCCTAAATGTCAATTAAAGTCCCTTCTCCTCTTTACTTATTTTGGGGATAAGGGGGAGAGGAACCGAGGGTATTCGGTTGAATCGGGTTCTTCGGAACTTCCCTAACTCCGATTTTTTTATATTCTCGTAGTTATGAAATCATCCCATTTAATTTTTATTTTTACTTTCCCTTTTCACATAAACTCCGAACTAACCCGGGCAAGGCAACTTCCTAAATTCTAAATGCGACGCCATGTGTAATAATAATATTATACATATAACCTAACATAAAGTAGTATATACTTCCTAACTTTAGAGAAGATCAAAATAAAAGAGGGTAGGGTGAATATGGAAATGGATTTAAAAGGATTAGATTACTTTTACTACTCATTCTGCTTTTGCTCAGTTAGAAGAATATAAAACTTACCATTTTATAACTTTACTCACTCAATTTATTTACAAAATCATATAAAAATCATTATAACGAACAAGACGTCGTTATATCATCTTTCCACTGCAAATAACAAAAATGATCTATTTCTACATTGATAATGGATGCTTAACGTGTCTTTACTACTTTAAACGAACCAAAATTCTATTTAATGCCTTTCTTGTAAAGGTTTACTTCAAATCTTTGTACACTTTATATTTCCAAAAAAATGCAAAAATTCATCCATAGATAGATACAAAGAAGCGAAAATTTTCACTCTTATAAAGAAAACAAATGCAATGCTGTTGACAGTAGTTCACATTCACAATATTAATCTAAATGAGTTCAAATTGAATTTAAAACAATAAAAGTAAAAGATTTACTTACAGTTTGTTAAGTTATGTGAATTGACGAATGAGGAATCGCGTCTGCTTGTATATTGACAGAATAATAAAAAACCTCGTTAAAACAACCCTTTAAAAAACTTAATAACATCCCCTTCTCCTCCTTTTTCCAATGAAATATAAAATCTGAAAATAACCTTCACTTGTCAGTTGAATATGCCTTAAGCGATATTTTGGAAAGAAAATTAAAATTAACTCGCATATTTAAGTTAAGTGCAATGTTTTAGGTTAGGTTCGGTTGTATTTAAGTTTAAACCAATGAGATTATATCTTGCAGACGCTGTTAAGTTTACGCTTGTTGTCCGCTAAGTCGTGTTCAGCCTTGTTTTGCCTGCCCTCTTCACCAATCACAATTCGTCACTCCCTAAGTTTACCAAAGTCATTCCAATTTTTTAATTCAATTTTTATAAAAATTAAATAAGAATTTTTTTTTGAAAAATGTCTGATTTAAATACACTTTTAAGCAGTGAGATCCCAGAGGGACTGCAGAGTTTAGTAGACTCACATGTTAATTTAGAGAGAGTGGCTGAATACTGTGAATCAAATTATTATCAGGTAAACATAAATAAACAACGCCCATTTTTAATTTATGTTTTATTTAAGTACAATATGTTAATTGCTTTATTCTTTAATTTTTTTAAAGGTTGATAATAAACGTGAAGCATTGGATGAAACAAAAAGATACACTACACAAAGTTTAGCATCAGTTGCTTACCAAGTAAATTCATTAGCCTATCATTTCCTTCAACTTTTGGATTTACAGACTGCACAATTGGATGAAATGTTTGCACAAACAAGTCACATAAGTCAGGTGATACATTGTTTAATAATTTAAGATAATTTAAGAATTCATGGGATGTGTTACGTTTAGTGTAGCTAATTTTTATTTCATTTTTAGGCTATATCAATCCATAAAGAAAAAGTAAGTCGTCGTGAAATAGGAGTGATGACATCTGCAAAAACACCATCTCGTCAATACAAAATTCTTGCACCAGCTACACCTGAGAAGCCAGTGAAGTATGTACGAAAATCAATTGATTATACGGTATTGGATGGAATTGGATCTGGTGGAAAGACAAAAGTTAATTCAGGGAGTAAGATCTTTTTTTTTATTATGTAGCAGTACAGTTTAATCGCTAACTGTAATAATTTTTTTAGGATCAAGTTTGAAAGGAAATATGCAATTGGGTAACAATGCAACACTTCCACCAAGTTCAAAACCTCCAACTCCTCCAATGGGTATTAAAATGGGTACACTTCGATCAAATTCAATTTATAAAACACCCCCAGTTGTGGCACCACCTCCTCAAATTCCCCAACATTACGCTCCAAATTATCCAAGGAATACTGCAGAATCAAATATGAATATTAAATATAACATTCAAAATACAGATCAACAACGTGTTTATTCTACACTCCCACTTCAAACTAGCCATCCTCATCAGCAAGTTACTCAAAATCAAATATCAGTTTCAGGAATTCCATTTCGACAGAGAGATATTCAACCAATGTCACATCAACAGATGATTTATGCTGAAAATAAAAGTAAGTTACAATTTTATGATTAAAAAATTTTAAAATTAATTTTAAAATATTTTCATTTTAAACCAGTTTTAGGCATTCCACAACCTCCAATTTCTCCTCCATTACCTCCACCTCCAATGGATTTACAAATTGGGAATACACCACCAATACAAAATCCATTGATTCCAAAACATTATCTTGAAAAAGTTATTGCAGTTTATGATTATACGCAAGAAAGGGAAGATGAATTGAGTTTTCAAGAGAATTCATTAATTTATGTCCTGAAAAAGAACGATGATGGTTGGTGGGAGGTAAAGGAAATATTGATTTGCTATTTTCTATTT
The DNA here is from genome assembly GCA_034699725.1 of Friesea truncata. Lineage (NCBI taxonomy): Eukaryota > Metazoa > Arthropoda > Collembola > Poduromorpha > Neanuridae > Friesea > Friesea truncata. The sequence goes on from JAQGCN010000530.1 coordinate 17,046, forward strand.
TAACATGGTCAATATTTCTAATTTCAGGGTGTATTGAATGGAAAAACGGGACTGTTTCCAGGAAATTACGTCGAGCCTTGTGTCTAGAGAGACTTTAATAATTTTAATATACTATCCATTAGCCATGGATTAAATTTTGTCAATAGTTTTAATTCAATTTCATAACTATTAAAATATAATTGATTACCTTTTTTAACTCGCTTAGGTTTGGTTGTCCTCTGTCCTGTCCTTTGTTTCGTCCATGTCCAGTCCTCCAAACTGTCCAAAGTCCATATCCGAGTTAGTGATTTTTAATTTGTACAAGGGCGACATCTAATGTCGGTATTGAGGGTTGAACTATTAAAAAATGAGGGAAATATTTTGAAATAGTAAAGTTTAATTTTTATCTTGATTTTTGAACATTGATCGAATAATTTGAAGATTGAAGAAAAATAAATTCAAGCAACAATCGAAAATCGAATTATCGATTGATTGTTCCAACCAATTTTGTTGTTTTGGCTTGAAATCCTCTCATTTTTAACGTAATTTGATTGAATAATCCAATAATTTGTGTGAATTACCCTTTGTATTCATTATTTGTAATTTTAGGTTTAAAATGATCCTATCACGTGTAGGAGTACGCAATTTGGTCACTTCGGCCATTCGTCGGGGTGGTGACCATGGACATGGAGATTCTGGAGGTGTCCCAGGCGCTGTAAGTTGTACAGTATTATTCTGTTTGAAGAAACTTAATATACATTAAGTTTATTAATTTTTTTTAGAATCTTCCATTTTCAATTAGAAATCGATGGGCACTTGCAATTAAGATGGGTTTATTCTTTGGATCAGGATTTGCTGTCCCATTTCTACTCCTTCGTCATCAACTTCTTAAAAAATAAACCTACTCCTATTCACAAGCAACGTCCCCCAACTAAGTTAGATATCAAAATGTAGTAATTAATTAAAGTCAGATGAAATCTGTCATTCGTCGGAGTAAAACAAAAAAGAAGTCATTTAGATTATGATCGTGTCATTTTCAAAATAAATTAACAAAATATTAAAGTTAAGACACACATTTTATTTTACCTTTTTGTGAAGTACATTTTACGCAAACTGGGCATTAATTTTATCAAAATTGTAAGAAAAGGGTTAAGTTTAATTTAATAAGTTAAAGTTAATTTTAATGGAATTTTAATCCATGAGAAGAGCCAGAGAGCACCACCAGTTTAGTTATTCCATCAATTTCCAATTTGTTCAATAGACTCCATCAGAGGAGGAGCTTTCTTCACTGTCCAATAATATGACAGGAGGAGTCTCTGGACTGGTGATCCGTCCGTTAATTGAGCTTCCATCTCCAGAGTTTTGATTTGGAAGATTTAATCCAATACCCTCAAGAATAATTTTAGCCCGATTCATACAGTCGATTGCAGAAGCGATTTTGTCAGTCTCACATTTTTGAATAGATCCAGTTTTTGACTTCTTTTCTTTTTCGAGTTCCTTATTTGCTATCCTAAATTAATAAAAAATTATACTTAAAACTGAACTCAGGTTTAATATAAGACTTGTGACTATGCCTATGACTTACACAAGGGCTTTGAGCAAATCGTGAATTTCAGTTTTCAGTTCTGTATTTTTAGAAGCAATTGTAGCCATTTCCATTTGATTTTGCTGTAATTGTTCTTTCAGATTGGCATTCTCTGAATCTTTGAAAGCATAATCATACCTAGAAAAATATGAGCAATATTTAATATAAAACACTATTCTGGTCAATTTCATTTACTTAAGTATATCCAATTGCAACTCTTCGGCTTCAAGAGCTGATTGTGTAGTTGAGAGATGTCCTTTGAGCTGTTCAATCTCATTTTTCTGACTTTTGATTTCAGTCTCTCGATTTTTAGCCAAGAGTCGAGATGCAGCAACTATTTCATCAGAGTCTTCATCGCCAACACAGAATATTTTTTGATAAGCGTTAATTGGAATGACGCTTTTGCAATATGGACACTCTTGCCTATATTAATAAACCGTACAATAGTCAGTATTATGCAAACCGACGAAGTTTAGTATTAGGTATTGCTTGTTGAGCTTAGTCGTC
>JAQGCN010000531.1:0-19089 GCA_034699725.1 Friesea truncata
AGGAAGAGGAAAGGATGTCAAGATCGGAATCTCTTCCGTCTCACATTCTTTCTCCTTCCTCATTCTCATCTCCAACACACATAACTCCCAATTTTAAGGACTTTGATTTATATCACCAAGGACTTCTTTAAAAACTTGAGGATTTATTAGAATAAAGTTTTGAGAATAAACAAATCCACGCCATTGCATTTTCCAAGAACGAATAAACAGGAAGTCGGAAATTGGAAGGTCCTCTTATTCTAAGGCATTTCAGCAAAAGAAATTGACGTCTTCGACATGCCGATTTTAAAAGAGGAAAAAGGGACGGTGCTTCAAAATTGAAAACTAAACATATTTGAAGATTTTCATCTTAAAATGTATACAGATTAGGTTTTACTAAATTATTCGTCGTTTGAAAAATGTCAAACCAAAAGTATTTGGAAATCTATTATTGGACGATTTATAGAGGAAAAGGGATGTTAAAAAGGAAATTGTCAACAGTCTTGAAACGTCATCGCCTTTCAGAATTGTAGGAAACTGTTGACGTATTTTTTGGCATTTGGAGCTTACTGGAATAAAATCAAAAGATCGCAAGGATAATATTCTTCTTCTCTTCACGTTATCCCAACTAACGACAAAAGAAAATAGTGTGAGTCAATGTTTTGTGTCAACGTGTCATGCTGTCCAAAAGTTATCCAATTTTTTCAAGTTAGGTTTTTACTTCAACAGCATCCCCGACGGCCTCTTTTTTATGACAGAAATGCTGGATGGCTATTTGTGAAAACTCATCGCAGAAATAATTGGGATTTTTTTTTACCATATCACTGCAATAAATCACACCGTTGTTTTTTCTTTGTATTGCAATTTCAAAACAGACAGACAGCACCAAAAATATTACAACCACCCTTAATATTGTTACTACTGTAAGAAATAACCATTGAATTTTTTTGTATGAGATGATAAAGAAAACAAGGTCATGATATAAAATAAAATCTTAACATTAAAGTTTTCTGAAACAACAACAAATGACAGATTAACTTATTTGAAGAGAATAAAGCTTGGGAATTATTTGATTATTGGATTACCACAAGTTTAACTTTTGAATTGATTTGATTTCTCAGAGAGTTTTTGACAGTTTACTTTGAGTGAAAGGCAAAAGAAGTTTGCCAGATTGAATAATAAGCACTTCTACGAACAACGTCAAGAGAAAGCAAAATTCCCAAAGCAAGGAAGCTGCAATGAACAAAACTGCTTAGAAAGTTTTTACAAAACTAGAAACTAGTTGATAATTCACATCATCATCCACCAAAAACTATTTCATAAAACAACAGGTTACTTGAAAGTGGACGAATAAAGCGTGAAATGAATTAGAATTGCTATCTTGATCTTTAGTTCAACTAAGCTGAAAATGCTTACATGGAGGATGGGAACTTTTCATAATTTATAAGCTGATTTCGATCGATTAAAAATCAAAGAGTTATCAGTAACATTCGTTAGATTTAAAGAATCAAATTTTAGGTTTAATAATTTTGAAGTTTCAAAGAAGGAAATAGACTTTGATAATTATTGATAAGATGGTGAACTTCGCAGCAGTCAGAAATTTGAAAACGAACCACCTTTGAGCTTCGATTTAAAGAGCACTGGCATCATCATCGCTGCCAGTACGTGCAGTCCGAGAAGCTTCCGCTTGATTGTTATTCTTAGCCACAGTGAGTTGACGACGGCGTTCTTTTGCAGCACACAAGTTTTTCTTAGCAATCTATTTAAAAATCAATTAAATAATTAAACATTCCCTTTTCATTTTTGGAGTTTTTGTGCAAGAAAATTTATTTTCTTGTATTTTTTTATTTCTTGTAGATTACCTCGCTTTCGAAGAAACCAATGTGACCACGTATGTCGAACAATGGGATTGGACGGAGTACAGTCGAGCTTCCAGGAGATGAAATTGAGCCTTTACCGTATGATGGACTTGGAATGGTCCGGAGACGAATTGTGCTTCTACCCTCGGAAACCCGTTTACGGTGCAAGAATTTTACCTGAAGTTCATCCATGCCGTTTGTTTCTGAATTAAGAATAAATTCAATGAGTAAACATGTACCATTTTTACTTAATTGTCAATCTTGATTTGCTAGTCTCGCAAGATACATTTAAGCCATTAAGTAAGTCGATTAATTAATTATTACTTACGTGCGGCGTCCTTAGCCAATAAAGCTTGTACTGCATTATTATTCATTTTAATTGATTAGAATTTTAATTTACTAAAAATTTTGATTCACAAGAATTTAGTAACAGAAATTTGAATTTGGAGAGATTAGAAAAAGTTTGAGATCGTTGACCTCTCCAATTTCTGAGGATTAAACAATGGGCATCTAAAAATGTCGTCTTGAGAACACAAGTGGGCGAATTCACTTTAGCAAAAATTAAATAGAAATTGATTCATACTGCGAATATGGAATATTTATAGAATGTTTATCATAATTATTTCAGATGTTTTTGTCGAAATTGCATGGATTCCAAGAGCTAGAAAAAAACTTTTAAGATGTTAATAAAATCTCAGCTTCAAAGTTGAAAGTTTGAAATTGTGAGGAATGCTCACCTTTCAGAAAAGTGAAAATCCCTGTTACCTCAAAAGATTTTTAATTGTGTTGTATGTAATACACGAAAGAAAAGTAACGAACATACTTTCTCCTGTGGCAAGAAAAACGGGCCGGAATTTTTTAATAATCTAAATACTATAACTTTACATTCTTTCATACTTTTTGTTGAACTAAGAGAAATTAGAAAACAATTTTGTGGTTTATTCCAGCGCCAGATGCTTAGGTAGACAATAATAAATAATCTTTTGGTGCTTTAGATTTTAGTGAGCCCTCAAGTACTTATTTCGTGTAAGACCCAGCTTAGCTTGTTAATAAGCTTAAGCTTATTTCAACTTTTGATATTGTTAGAAAAAGGCTTAGTTTCACTTTCATTAACCCTAACTCCCATTCCTAGTTCCCAGAGGTGTTTCTATTGCGACATTTTGAATCAGTTACGGTTTCTGAATTTTCTAAGTTCTAAAATTTATTGTTAATTTTAGAGTCTCCTTATGAATTCTTCTGATTTGCTTTAATTGATAACAAAAACTAATGAAGCACCTCGACTAAATTGGGATTATGATTCCAGTAAATCCTGCACATTATTATTGGTTTACCGGACATGAAAACGTCATCGTTAGGTGGTTATCCTTTCAGGCCATTCTAACCTATTGAAAGCTTTAAACTGCAGCAGACGATATTTGCAAAAAAAAAGTTGAAGTCCCGTCTGTACACTAAACACTGAATGAATTTTTGAAATTCAATGAAAGCATAAATATGGAAAATTCTCTTATCATTATCATTTTTAATAGAACAATGAATTAGGCAACTTCTAAAGTAATTTCAATGACTTCTTGGAACATACTTGACAAAATGCCAAAAAAACAAAATTTCTGGAAAAGAGCTTTGTAGGAGTGAATGAGGTGGGCTTTCACAAAATCGGAACAATCACTTTCGTTTGAATCTCCTACTTCAAAAACTAACAACGTTTTAATTTTAAGAACGTAAGTTTTGTTAATCTATTTAATTTCCTAATTCTTTGAATTTATAGCAGTGGTAAAGCAGTGTAGTTACCCAAAACTTGAAAAAAAGTCATTCAGCTTTAGTTTCTTCATTTATCAGTTTAAGTATAAGAAAACCCAATCAATATCTTAATTTGAAATACAAATTAACTTGAAGTCGGTTAACAGAAACCATATTACGAAAGCACAGTATGCCATTCATTGCATTCATCGTTTGGATTGGAGGGGTGGGCCAAATGTTTTATTTCACATAAGTGAAAGCATACGCCGATGACTATGACTGTTTCACGTCTCATTTACTTTATTCTGAATTTAACTGTAAGGAAAGAGCTTTTCTTCGTCCTTTGTCTAAAACTTTATAAGGAGTAAATCCAGGCTTTTGTGACAGGTTCCAGACAACTAAAGCATTACACGATGAATTGACAGGACCCGATGATTTATTGGGTCACTTTCTATACTTACTTGAGAATATTTTCAATCAATCCTTCGAATCCTTCGTCGGCAATGTTGCAAATACTGTTTTCCAGTTCTAAAATTGGATGTTTCATATCTGGATAATCATTACTGTTAAAGCATTTTATAGTAGGAAATTTTGTTTACTTTTATGGAATATTTGAGTTAGAAAATTGTGAATTATAAGGACTTTCTCTGATTTAATCAGCCTCTCTCTCTCTCGAGTTTACTTTCTCATTTCATCCAATAAAGAAGATTAAAATGCAACGTGACCCTTGTTTTTTCCGTACATGGAAGAATCTTTCACTGGAAAACATTTCAAAATGCAACAAATGTGATTCATCGCGTTGAATTTTGCAATGAATTAAGACTGGATGTCTCCAACACCTACTTAAGTAAACTTAACAACAAAAAATGGTGATTATGTTGTTTTGATTCCTCACTGTTACTCTTACCCCAGCTTTTCATCCCAAGTCACGTCACCATCACCAAGGGTCAGGTCCACTCCTCAGTAAGAGTAAACAATCAGGATTAAGATCAGGAAACTTTCATATTCGTCATTCCTAATTTAATCACATTTTCATAAGCTTTGATAATCATAAACACCCTTTAGCTCTTGAGTAAAATAAGAAGACGTTAATCAAATGAAAATTTTCACTTTGTTTAACAATAAAGAGAAAATTATAAAGTTAGAAAAGAGAAAGCAATGAAGTCGCAGTGTTTTGCGGGTTGCTGTCTTCAAAGTTCAAAGGTTCATTTTTTTCTTCATTTTAATCAATATAAACTTAAAGAATCATTAAAATGGAAAGTTAGTAGAATCTTATTAAAAGTCAGATAATCCAAAGATGAGACTCCTAAAATAAAATGAAAAATAAATCAATTAAATTCTTCCTTCCAATATAAATAATATTCAAGTAAAAGTAAAGTGTGACCCTTAATAATGTTTAATTAGACATAAATTAATCATAAACTTATTTTAATAACATTTTAAATTTTAACTGTACTGGAATGACAATCAAAGAAAACGATGACAATCACTGCTGGCCAGGCCATCTCTGAGATATATTAGAAAAAATCGTGTCCTTGACTTTAAAGTTTACCTTTGTTAATTTTCATTCTTTTTCTTTCTTTCACACTTCCTTCCTGGTTTTTCTCGGATTTCACTCTTTCCTTTTAATTTAATTTAAGGTAATTAATTAACAACTTATAAAATTTTGTATTTCCTTTCTTTTATTTAGGTCAAAAACATTTACTTATTTATTTAGCGACTTGATCTTACTTTAATAATTTCTTAAGAATTTAAGTTAATTTAATTTTTTAACCATTTTCAGGTTTTCATTTCTTATAATAATAAATAAGTGCTTGAAAAATGCCTGCATCGTCTGTATCAGAAGAATCGGATAAGAATGTACAGGTAAGGAAATAAATTAAACACTCAAAATATAATTACTTTTAATTGACTTTTTCCTAGGTGTGGAAAGTTAAAAAGCTTATCAAAAGCTTGGAACAAGCTCGTGGGTTAGTGCTAATTTTATTATTAACCTTAACCTTAATTGCATTATTTACTACTTGTTGTATTATGCTCTAATACAACTATTTATAAGCGTAATTAAAAGTAATATGAGCTGGCAATAAAGTAAATGTATTTTTTTTTTGTATATAGGAACGGAACAAGCATGATCAGGTTAGAACATAAAAGTCATTAATTCCTTTAAATTCCACGATTGGGTTTCACGAATCAACTGGAAACACTAGCCTGGAGTATTATTCATTTACTTATATTAATTTGTTGGTCTTATTTACACAATTTAGTTTAATAATTCCTCCGAAGGATCAGATATCACGTGTGAGTAAGATGCTTGCTGATGAATATGGTACAGCTTCAAATATAAAGTCACGCGTAAATCGACTATCTGTCCTTGGAGCAATTACATCAGTACAACAGAGATTAAAGTTATACAACAAAGTGTCGGAGAATGGCCTTGTGATTTTCTGTGGCACGATTGTCACGGACGAGGGTAAAGAAAAAAAAGTCAACATTGACTTCGAACCCTTTAAACCGATTAATACTTCTCTTTATTTATGTGATAACAAGGTACGTTAACTGGTTTTTAGGTAGCATCTAATTCAATTCTGAATGATTTTATTTTAGTTTCATACTGAAGCTTTGACTGCTCTCTTGGCTGATGATAATAAGTTTGGATTCATTGTTATGGATGGTAATGGTTCATTGTTTGGAACACTTCAAGGGAACACTCGAGAAGTCTTACATAAGTTCACTGTGGATTTGCCCAAAAAACATGGTTTGAAATTTACAATAAATCAACAATTGATGAGTTAATTGATATTGTATAATTGTAAAAATAGGAAGAGGAGGTCAATCAGCTCTTCGTTTTGCTCGTCTAAGGATGGAAAAGCGACACAATTATGTCAGAAAAGTTGCCGAAGTGGCAACACAACTCTTTATAACCAATGATCGTCCTAATTGCGAAGGCCTCATTCTTGCTGGTTCTGCAGATTTCAAAACTGAGCTCAGTCAGTCTGATATGTTTGATAGCGTAAGTTTTTATTCAATTCATTCATGTTACTTCATTCAATTTAATTAATTGGGTTTGGTTTATGTTTAGCGTCTCCAATGTAAAATTATCAAAGTCGTAGATGTATCCTACGGTGGGGAAAATGGATTTAATCAAGCAATTGAATTAGCTGCAGATACACTCGATAATGTTAAATTCATTCAAGAGAAGAAACTTATTGGTATAATAGAAACTTATACAAAGTGTTTGTTTGGGGTTTAAAACTTTTTATATTTCGGACTATTTACAGGGACATATTTTGATGAAATTAGTCAAGATACTGGAAAGTATGTCAACCTTAAACTAAATTAGATCAAAGATAAGATAGGAAGTTTTAATTGTTTAACTTGACTTTTAAGGTATTGTTTTGGAGTGGATGATACGTTGAAGGCTTTGGAACTTGGAGCTGTTGAGACGTTAATATGTTGGGAGAATTTAGAAATTCAACGTCTAGTTCTTAAAAATCATAGTAGCGGTGAAGAAAAAGTTCTTCACATTACACCTGCTCAGGAAAAAGACAAAACAATATTTACTGATAAAAAGGTATTAAATAACATGTTCAAACAGTAGAATGTAATTTGTTACTAAGAATATTTGTTTCGTTTTGTAGTCGGGCGTAGAACTAGAATTGGTAGATTCTCAACCTCTGCTTGAATGGATTGCAAATAATTACAAAAGTTTCGGAGCTACCTTAGAAATTGTAACGGATAAATCCCAAGAGGGTTCACAATTTGTTCGTGGTTTTGGGGGTGTTGGAGGTAAAGTTTTTTAAACTATTAATTTAATTTCCGACCCATTGATTTAATTAGGGAAGTCATTAAGTTCATTGGGAGATTTTGGATGAGTATGATTAGTCTTTTCTATCTTGGGAATAGGAATATTGAGGTACAAAGTGGATTTCCAGTCAATGGAAGCTGACGAGCCACTTGATGATGTAGATTTGGATGATTATTGAGAAGGAAGGGAAATGTCTCTTCAGCTCAGTGTATGGCTCTAATTTTAATCGTGGCTAATTCTTGTAATTTTAGAATTTCTACTTAATTTGCCACATTATTAGTTTACTGCTTTATTTCCATCTTTGTATATGATTTGTTTTCAACGCCAAATTCATTCATTGATTTTTAAAAAAAAAATACACTTAATTTTCAGGATTGCTGCGCTACAAAGTTGATTTCTGCAGTTTCCAACTTGACGAGGAGGATGCTGCGGATTTATACGACTTGGATTACTAAGTCAATTAAACTGTGAGGAAACAGGATCTAAATAACTTAAAGATGTATACTCGCTTCTCCAAATTCGTTCCACATAATTCCGTTTTTTTAAAAGAAAATTATCATTTATGTGTAACTGAAAACTAAATTACTGATTTTCTAACATCACTCAGTAATAATAAAAAACACATTCCAAAAATCTAGTTGCAAATTATCATTTATTAAGTTGAAAGTTGTCAAAGTTAACCGTTAAAAAGGTACACTGGTCGTCGTCACGTTTCAAAATTTTAAATACCAAACATTTTTTTTAATACAAAATTAATTAATTTTTGACGATTAAGTTATTATTTTACACACTTACTTTTGAAACAAGCACATTACGTTAATTAGGATTCGGAAATATTCAATTTTCTTCTCCGCGTCTTACCATCACTATCCTTAGGCACACATGAAAGAAGTTTTCGTTTACGAGCATCCGCCAATGGTCAAATGGCATCACGGGCTAGATTTCTCCCAGGCTTATTGAGTCTCAAAGGATCCAATTCTATAATTAAAAAGTACAAATAAAAATAAAAACTGTCAGTCATAATAACTCATAAATGCTAAGACAAACCTTCCATATCAATGTCATCCAACTGACGAAGAACGTCTTCAGTTGTAATTTTTTCAGGAGCCTTTGTCTTATTCTTATCCTCTTCGAGGAGCATGGCTAATTCTTCTTCAATTTCAGCCACATCTTCTGGTATCACAGGCTGACTAAGACCAGTTGTTACGTCATTGTAATCCTCCAATACCTTAAATAAAAATAATTAAAGTACAAACACGAAACACAACACAATGAAATGAAATATATACTTACTTCTTGCAAATCAAGCATTGTTTCAGTAACACGGTTTGTGTTGAGATTGTTATCTTTTAATTGCTTCGCAAGAGCTTTCTTACCAGCTTCATATGCAGATACAACCTGTAAATAAACATAAAGTTAGCTTGGAGATTGAATGAAATAAAAATTAGTAGGTGGTAGCTACCAATGCATCGGAAGCTGAATCTTCGATTTGATTGGAAATATTTGAGAGGTTGTCCAAAATTTCGTGAATTTTTGCTGCTCGTCTTTCTGCTGCTTTCTTTGTGCGGAGGTGGTGCTTTGCCTATTAGATTAAATTATAATGGTTATTGAATGATTGAAGTCTTATTGGTGAAATAAATAAAAGAAAGCCTTCACGAACATACCGTTGTCCGTTTTCCTTCTTTGAGTGCAACCCGAGCTAAATTCTCAGCTTCTTCTTGCTTTGCAAGTAAATTTGACAAGTCTGTTTCGAGATTTTGGATAGTTCGTGAAATATCGTATTGACTTTTTTCAGCTTCGGTAATTTCAGACTTTTTAGACAATTGAGAAACGGCTAACTTCAAAACTTCAACATGACTTATGTGATCAGTCAAAAGTTTTCCACTGGATTTAAGTTGTTCCATGATGATTTCCACATCTTCAGGAGTTTGAAGAACTGAACCAACTTCCTTCTTCCACTCCTCTAACCCTAACAATTTATTTTGTAGAGAAGGCATATTGAGAATTTTATCTTCATAATTCTGTAAAAAATCAAAATCACAATAAGATAAGAATAGGATAAAGAATGATTCTGAATTAATATATACTTGGAGCTGAGATAAATGAATCAGCGGAGTTTCAGGCTCAATTTCTCTTTTGGCATAAGTGACAGCAATGGGTGTATATGTGAGAATTTTTGTAGCAACCCATTTCACGGTGTTTATAGACCAGGAAGCCCATGTTTTCTGTGCATTTATGGAGTTAGTCCATTCTTCTTTAGGAATAACAACGTTATCTCTACAAATAAGATTAAACATTAGAGTTAATGAACTATACATTGATAAGTATAAAATTAATTACCTTAAAAGATGGCTGATTACTTCCACTAAGCATATCGGTCGTTTTCCTTCTGTTGTTTTAAAGGCAGCCTGAAGATCAATTATTGTAAATGTAATCTTTCCTTCTGTTAAAACGTAATCTTCAATAGCACGACTCCAGAATTTAAGTTTTTCTTCGTAGTGTTCAGGATTAAGGGCCCTTGCTCGAAACGGTGAAAATAAAAGATTAAGACGTTCAGGTCTCAAATCAGCGTTAAACGTAGAGTAACGATGACGGGAGGTCTCACCCATTTTAAAATTAATTACAAATTAAAACCCAACTTAAAAAGTTTATGTCTGTCAAACGGAAATTGAAATGTGATGTGATTTTAGAAAAAATGAAGGTTGGTATTTGAGTTCGTATTACGACTTTATGATGCTACGATGCAGAATAGGGCTGACGTTGACTTTATAAATCAATAATAATATTTAAAAAATCTTTTTAAATGAAATTCATTCAATTTTTAATATAATTTAACTAAGTTTTAATAATAACTTATTTTCTTTCAAATATTTTAATTTTGCATTTAAAATTTTGGATAAAGAATGACCATAGTTGTATTTCTATTAGAATCAACAACGGAGTTGATTTATTTGAGGCCAAAGTCCTTAATGGGTTTTTGTCTTATCTTTTTTGTTTAGTTTTATTCGAACGAAGGTCAACCTGTCATTGGCTGGCTCAACAAGCATTAAGGTGGATATCAGAATTCTAGCATTGATGGGGTAAACTTTTGATGTTCATGTCCATCTAACCCAAACATTTTTTACAAGCTTCAATCATTCCAATTTTAGTTTAAAAAGACGAGTTCCTTATTCAATCCAATTAGACACATAAAAGTCCAAAATTAAGGATTTCTGTTTGTTTTTGTGATTAAATTAGAATAATAAATTACCATGAATCGTCTTCTTCGTTTTGACGGAAGAGTAGCAGTTGTTACAGGTGCTGGTGGTGGGCTTGGAAAAGCTTACGCTCTCCTATTGGCTGAACGGGGAGCGTCTGTGGTTGTAAATGATTTGGGTGGATCTACTGACGGAGAAGGACAAAGTACGAAATTTGCTGACGAAGTAGTGGATCAGATTAATAAACGGGGTAAATATTAATTAAGTTATCCTTTTATACATAAATTAGTTCATTTTTTTTCCAGGCGGAAGTGCTGTCGCAAACTACGATTCTGTCACAAATGGAGAAAGAATTATAAAAACAGCAGTAGATCGTTTTGGTCGTATTGACATATTAATTAACAATGCAGGAATATTAAGAGATAAAAGCTTTATAAAGATGACTCCAATTGACTGGGAAAAAATTTATCAAGTTCATTTAGAAGGTGCCTTTAAAACAACACATGCTGCATGGGAACATTTCCGAAACCAGAAATACGGGAGAGTAGTTATGACATCATCTTCTTCCGGATTGTTGGGAAATTTCGGTCAAACGAACTACGCTGCAGCCAAGGCTGGATTAGTTGGATTTGCACAAACTTTAGCCAAGGAAGGATTAAAATTCAACATTCACACTAATACAATTGTTCCTGTAGCAGGTTCCAGAATGACAGAAAACGTTCTACCACCTGGTATTAAATAAATGTTTCAATTCGTCATGGACATGACAAATTCAATTATTAATTTCTTTAGACTTGCACAGTGCTTTGAAACCTGAGCTTATTGCACCAGTGGTATGCTGGCTTTGCCATGAAGACTGTACTGACAACGCTTCAATTATAGAAACCTGTGCAGGAGTTGCTACGAAGTGTGAGCTAAATTGTATTTTGACAATTTATATAATTCTAATGGGTTTGTTAATTTAGATCAATGGCTAAGAGGGAAAGGAGCACCTCTTAGATCTAATTTGGCTGATCCCGTCACAATTGAAGTGGTAAAAGATAAATGGCCAGAGATTACAGATATGAATCGTTCAAAAGGTGACATGCCAACAGGTCCAGAAGAACTTATGGGCTATTACATTCAAAGACTTGAGAAAATGTCAGTAGCGACTAATGCAACAGGAAAACTGACTATACAAAATTTGGTGGATTATGACATTCCCTCGACTGAGTATCATTATGATTCCAAGGACACGATGCTTTATGCTTTGGGAGGTATGAAATACACATTCATTAGTCAATATTTTTAACTTATTAAACCTTTTTTATGTAGTGGGTATGAGCATGACTGATCCAAGTAGTCTTAATTTTTTATATGAAAACTCAGAGGTAACATTAATATGAAAGTTAAAAATTCAACTAAAAATTAACATTAATTGAAATAGGACTTTCGAGTACTTCCAACTTTTCCAGTATTAATGGGAACAGAAGCCATGGAACAAGTAATGACAAATCCTGATTTAGAAATAGACTTGACGCAATTACTCCACGGAGAACAATACGTTGAATCCTATCGTCAATTGCCACCTTCGGGAACAATCACTTTGAAAACTAAAGTAGTTGATGTTTTAGACAAAATTACTGGATCACTTATCATTTTCAAAAGTAAGATTATTTCATATTTAGATTAACTTATTCTCAAAGTAAATATGCAATTGATATTTTTAGTGGAAGGAGAGGACCAAGATGGCCCACTTTTTATGATGGAATACTCCGTATTTATAGTAGGTGCTGGGAAATTCGGTGGAAAACGTGCTTCTTCAAAGTTAATTTCTAAAACAGCTCAACCACCCCGTCGAAAACCTGATGCTGTGTATGAATTCACAACAAGTAAAGATCAAGCAGCTCTCTATCGACTCTCTGGTGATAGGAATCCACTTCATATTGATCCACAATTTTCTGCAATGGGAGGTTTTCCACGACCTATACTGCATGGCCTTTGTTCTTTTGGTATAGTGGCTAGAATTATTCTCCAAAATTATGGAAATAGCGATCCAAAACAATTTAAAGCAATAAAGGTAATATAGAAACTAGTGTCAAGTATGACTTCGTACTTTCATATTTTTTGTTAATTTTTTAGGTAAGATTTTCCAAGCCGGTGTATCCAGGAGACACACTTGAAGTACATACTTGGTTAGAAGGGAAACGAATTCACTTTGAAGCAAAAGTGAAAGGTTCAGAAGAAATATCATTATCTGGTGGATATGTTGACTTAGTAAATGTAGAACCAACAGTACATTCAAATCTTTAGACTCGAAAAAATTATGACCGTTAACTGTTGTTTTAATGTAAAGAATAGAATTCTAAAAATGGCCAAATCCCTGACAATAAATCTTATAGATTCTATTTTTACTTTACATTTTGTAACTTATTTATGTTGAGTACAACCTCTGATTTCTTTGTCCCATATAAAACATGTAAGTATTTAGATTAGAACAATGATGGAATTTAGAATCTTACTTTTAATATTCAAGAGAATTAATCTATTTAGCTTTTTTCGCAGCAAGGACATTTTCATACTTAGATTTGCTGGTATGCCAAAGAAAAAATGGAACGAATAGTGGTGGTACTGCCATAACTCCAAATGCTGCCCAATCCATCTAATAAAGTAAAAACACCCTTAGAACATTAATGTACAAAATCCTTAATAAGGCTCAACTTACGAAATGAGGGGAAAATTGTTTATCAAATTCTTTGTATGCAAAAACTCGAAGTGGACCTTCACCAATCAATGGTTCGCTGGAATAGACTGTATGTACCTAAATCAACAAAATATATGAAATCACATTGAAATTAATCTGTGGTAATTCAATTCTTACATCTTGAGTATTTTCTCCAGAGGAGTATGTAATAATTGCTGTAGTTAAGTTGAACAAGGTTGGTCTCAATGGCCTGAGCACAACAGTATGAGAGGTGTTTCCTTGTGGTGGAATCCTCCCAAATGAAACTTCAGAGTCACCAATTACCTTAAACGAACAAGAATGACATGGTGATGATAATTTGTCTAATATTATGTAATTCTTATATGAAATTAGTCTTTATTTCTTACTTCGAAATCTGGAGTGGCAGAATCATCTTTGAGAACAATATTTGTAGCAGTAACACCACCAATGTTATATAATGTGTATTTGATGACAACATCCAAGCTCTCTACTGCATGTTTACTTAGCAATTCTTTATGAACGAGTAGCCGGGCTTCGTTTTCTAATTCGGCAGTGGCAGCAGAAGGGACTGGAGTTATAGCATAAGCAACTCCGAGTAGGATTCCAGCGCCTAACCAAAGTAGAATGCCTTCCCTCATTCTTGATATGAAATATGGATCAACTAATTATATAAATTAGAACAATAAAATCAAATATACTGTCCAATGTTCACTAAACTTTTGTCTTGTAGAATGAAAAGTCAAAACGCCGAATGAGATTTCACAAACTTAAACTCAATCCACGTATCCACCACACCACCAACAAAACAAGAGTCCCCTCAGTTGTCAGTAGGAGCCAGGAGCAGAGAGGGGACAAGACATGACATGAGGCAAGACGTGAAGAATGAACACGTGGAGCTCTGTTGGAATTAAAACGGAACAACCTTCTTAGCTTTCATCAAAATTTTATCATCATCTTGATTTGAAAAAATATTTAAAAATAATTTTATTGAAAAAAATTAACTTTAAATATTTTAATATTGGAAGGATATATAATTATAATATCTTAATTGAATTTCAACACATGCATTCTTCATCACTACAGGCATGCATTAGATTTATAATTTAACAACTTAATTACAATATAAAACACAAAAATGTTTAACATTTACACTTACATTCATTTGGAAAATTAATTTTCAAATTAGCACCCTTCTTAATTATGATTAAATGGAATCAAATAATTTCATCACATGATTTTTAGTAAAAAAATTTCTTAAAAACACCAGTCAGAATTTCTCAAGTCTTTAGTTGATTATCAATCACAAAACTTCCATTCCCATTCCTAATTAATTATTCTTCCCTCCTTGATTACGAATGATGAGTATTTTTTTTTAAATTCTAAAAAATCGAAAATTCTTCGCTTGTGATAAAAAAAATAGAATTCCTTTCTAACTAACGGAAGACTACGATTTTTGATCAAGAATCGTACGTAGAGCATACTTTGCTGCAGCTTCCTTGGCACTTTTCTTATTTTTCCCATACCCTTGAAATATTCCGTATTCCTTTGCATTAACTTGACACAAAATGGATTCATTTCCTCCTCTGGATCCCGTTTTCAAAAAGCTAAAAAAAAGTATAAAAAAGTTTATCATGTCGGCCTTATGAGATGACTTAGCTAACTGCAATGCAAATACAATTACCTAAATCCATATCCTCTCTCTGACATTTCACGAATGGGGGCTTTAGGACAATTCTTTGAAAACTTTTCTAAAATCAGATATAAACAATCACATTTACACACAAAGTATACTTATCATAATATGTGTAACCTACCAATTTCTAAACTCATAAGACGATAGAAGATTTTCCAAGTTGCACCTAAATCACGTCCAGTATCGATGTAGACGGCACCACACAAGGACTCAAATATATCCCCTAAAACCTTTGGGACTTCTACATCAACAGCTCGGATTGCCTCATTTTCATTTAAAAGGCGAAACTAAAATCACACAATTATAGTAAATCACTCAGACCAAAATCAAGTTAACTTTAATCACATTAAATTACCTGCCCTGTAACTTCATGCTTATGATCAACTTGCAATCTCTCGAAGTTGCATATATTTTTATGTAACACGTGCGACGACTGGCACAACAAATTTTGAAATCCATATCGTACGACCAACGAACCAAAAGTAACATTGTTAACTAAAGCACTTCGTAAGTCTGTTACTTCACCAGGTGTCTTGGCACTGGAAGAATTTCTATAGATGTGATCCGTAATGAGGAAATCTATAAAATAAAATGTTAATATTTCTTATTAATTTCTGAAAATTGAATTAGTGTACATACCCAAGACAGCGTCACCAAGAAACTCAAGACGCTGAAAACTTTCAGTCACATGATTATTTATATAATTCATGTGGGTGAACGCCTGTACTACCAACCAACGATCTTTAAACCTATTAAAACAGTAAAATTGTAGGCAGGCATTAGCATAATTGCTTTCATCTGAATATAACTCACTTATATTCCAAAAATTCTTCCAAAATGTGGATGCTTGGAACAAAATCTTCTGGATGTTTTGTCGTATCTGCCCGAGTTGGAGGTTTAAACTGCCAATTATTAAGTGGAATTCCTTCTCCATTTTGGTCCGGCCCACGGATATTCATCCATTCTAGAATATGAAGAGCTGCTTTTTCCCCTCCATTGACATAATAGGCTCCTATGAGAGCTTCAACGCAATCAGCAACATCTTTTTCCCTAAGTTTACTATTTCCAAGAATTGAACGTTTGGAATATTTTTTCTTGAATTGAGGACCTGCTGCACCTTTTACGAATTCAGACAGTTGCTCTACGGTCATTACCTAAGTATTAAAGATTTACCAAATAAAGCTGCTATGAAAATAATTATGATTATATACCTCAAGTTCATCTTTTGACAAATTATCAAAAATTTGCATTTCGTTGCAATTAGAGATTTCTTTCATTGAAACTTCAGCGCACTTCTCATTGACGGTATAAGTTGGTGGAAGGTAGGCATATGTTGGAAAAAAGAAGCTAGCACTAAGTATTTCCTTCAAGCCAAGTTTATCCCCATGCAGTTTCAGATTGTTGTTCGAAACCAACTTAGAACGCAGAGTAGTCAACTCTCCTTCGTGAGCCGTGGGATGGTTAGCATAAAGAAATAATGTGGCTGCAAACTTCAGAAAAGAGTCTCCAATTATTTCAAGACGTTCTAGATCAATTCTGTCTTGACTTCCAGCTAAGGTGATTGCCTAAATATAATAAATCCATCATGTAATATTTTCAAGATGAAATAAATGTTATTTCATTCGCTCATTTACGTACCTTAACGATCTCATAGACAGGAGGGTTTTTAATGAAATCAACTTCGTTGTTATTTGCATTTTGAAGCCGTTTTAAATCACGAGGGTGTACTTCAGTCAAATCTGAAAGCATGATGATATTGATTAAACATATTTGCATATTCATTCATTCATGGTTAGGAATAGGCATGCTTTTGTTAGATTTGTACCTTAATACATAAATCAATACACCACAATTAGTAAAAACTAAGCAAAATTGTCATGCATCCTTGCAAATGAGTAAAACAAATTAATACAACATGCATTTTACTACTTGCATTTGAAGCATGAGATATAAACATTTAAAGAATTTCTTTCCTCAAAAGTTAGCCTAAAAATAAACTTAGCTAGTTTTAATACTAACTTAGAAAAGCAGAGCTAAATAAGGTGTTTCACTCCTATACTTTGACTTCGTGTAATAGAAATAAGCAGTAAAAAAGTACTAAGATTTCTACGAATCAGAATATACAAGTTTTAACTGTTTGACTTCATTAATTTTCATTTAAACCAGAGTGAAACACCATTGCTAATAAATTTAAGCAAATCAAAATTAAAAAATTACTCCAACTGAAAGAATTATCCAACAGTGCAAGTGCACCACTACACAACTTAGAAGATAATGTTCTGTTACGGGAATTAAAAACACCGTTGCTATTGGACTTCGACTTCTTCTGTCCCTTGATCGTTTCCGTCATAGTAATTTCCATAGGATAAAAATGGGAAACTGAACCATTCGGTGAATCTTTTCGGGATTCCTTCTCCACTATACACAAAAAATAAGTATATCAAACATAAACACTAATAATTAATTTGACTAGTATTAATTTACCTATTCTGACTTTGGGACTTAAGGGATGCACCGTGTTTTCGTCTCTCGGCATTACTGTAACACTTGATTTGTCATTCATGTTCACATCGTGATCTCCACTCTTCCTTTTGTGCTCGGATGTGCATGATTCATAATTTGAACACAGATCATCATCCTCCCAATTGTGTGATCGCTTGTACGTGGGAACTGTTACAAAATAACATTTTTAGAAACTACCAATTCTTTAAACGGAAATATCAACTTACGAAGACAATCCAAACTATTTGAGATACTTTGCCCAAGTTCCATCGCATGAAGAAATCCTGAGATTCTATGCAAAATGCTTGGAACCAATCTTGATTGAGTGAGGAGAGATGATGGCATTGGGAACCACCTTACTAACTCAGGCACAAGAGTTATTACGGATGAATTGCATTCAGCTTTCTTAGGTAACTTATGTCCTTTGTCCATTGGTTTTTCAAGAAAATTTATGTTTTGTGGAAGTTTATAACACCGCAATAATGGTTGACTATTGTCGACAATAGGAAGTTGATAAGTATTTTTAAAAAACTCCGCAAATGTTTCAGCCTTTTTGAGGTCATCAAAGGGCGATAAAGGTGATTTGTCCCTCATCACACCGACAACGCAATACATCTGACCCTTTAATACAAAAGATATAAAAAATTTGATAATTTTGTTTTTAAAAAAAACCTACAAGGCTCATCGGATTATGCCATGGAACGACAACAGCATCATCAAAGCCACCCATCTCCATAAACTTTGAATCACTTTCAGGTGAACATCGGTTTCCTTCTGGAACACGATTTTTGAAATTTCCACTGATATCATTCTCTGTTAAAGCGTTGTCGACGGCATCGATGAGCTCATGGGCAAAGTCATACACAAGAATATTGTTTTTGATACCTAAAATTATAAATAGTAATAAATCATAACTCAAGGACATAGGACATAACGTTTATAATAGCAATATTCACTTTCAAAAAGTTCACCAACCTTTTCGCATTGGCACAATATAGATACCAGACTCTTCAGTCTGTGCAGCACAGTGTAAGTTCATTTTTAAAAGTTTTGAGAACAATATTTTGTGATACTTCTTAAATTGTAGAATGTCTCCTTCTCTGAGAT
This sequence comes from Friesea truncata, assembly GCA_034699725.1. Classification (NCBI taxonomy): domain Eukaryota; kingdom Metazoa; phylum Arthropoda; class Collembola; order Poduromorpha; family Neanuridae; genus Friesea; species Friesea truncata. Next base: position 18,584 of record JAQGCN010000531.1, read on the forward strand.
ATGTTTGTTGAAAACATCCAGTTATATTTTTCAGGCTGAATAGAAGCTCTCCCATGTTAGACGCTAGTCGAAACGGTGGAATCTATAATTTAAACAAAGGCAAAAGAAAAATGAAATCAAGAAAAAAGTAACGGCATGCTTTTTAAATATTTGTAATACTCAGAGATAAAGAATCTATAAGCGACTCAACAATATAACTGAGCTAAAGTTTTTTTTTACCATATCCAACGACAGAGAAGACCAAATAGTTGTCGTCCATTGTTTGTTCTTAAAATTATAGACAGCTGCTTTTTCCTCTGGATTTGCAAAGAGTAATTTTATATCAAATTCATACACAAAAGTGCTGGTATGGGGTTCAATAAATTGTCGGAAGTGCTTTGGCATCTGAAAAGAACAATTAAATGTAATAATAATATAATCATGTAATAATACTGTTGGGTAATAGACCTCGACGCCCGTTTTTTTTGCATAACCGGGTTTTGTTATTTTCGGAAATTGGTGAGTAA
>JAQGCN010000532.1:0-19061 GCA_034699725.1 Friesea truncata
GTCATTTTACCCAACTCCGCTCTCATTTCTGCAGTCGCAGCTGTGTTGTGGTCAATCTTGGTTTCAATTGACTTTAGCTTGTCCGTAATTTGGGAAAGCCAGGCCGGCGCTTCGTCTTCTCTACCCATTTTTCTAACTTTAGGACTATTTTCCACAGGGGAGTTGGAATCAAATCTCCTTTTGTTCGAATTTGTGGTTTTGTTAAACAAGGAGTATACGGGTACTTCACGGGTATTAGATGTGGTGGGGGTGTTGTCTGCAACAGAACAGGACGAACTGGAGTTTTTTGGAGAGTGGAACATTAGGGACTTGGGTAACAATTTGGAAGAATTTTGTTTCCTAGGGGTAAGGTCAGACTTTTGTGTGTGGTAGGTAAGGTCAGACTTTGTTAGGGTAAGGTCAGACTTTGGTCAGAATTTTGGGCATGGGTTGGGTAAGGTCAGACTTTTCCTGGTGGGGTGGGTTTTGGTGAGGCCCTAAAGGTAAAAGGAACAATTAACTTAGTTTTAAGTAATTCTCACTTACCTTGGAAGATTCGATGACGAATTGACTTTGGGGATGGTAGTGCTTCTGGTGAGGTAGGTTGAAGTCCTTAATTTGAGTTGGAATTGGAGAAATAAATGAATTTTAATTAATTGGAAATTTTGGGTGTCCTTGCGGTTTGAATTTATTTTCCCTCTCCAAAATTTGGAAAATAATTTCAATGAATTTGATATTGGCTTTTTATTAAGAAAAGGATACAAAAAAAAGTGCCGTTTTAAACTATTTTTACCGTTTTTTCAAAAGAATCGCATTTAATAATTCGGGTTGTCGTGTTTTTGCTATTGTTTTTATGGATTTTAATATCTTTATACTAATAAAACTACTTGCGGTTAGTAGAAATATTAAGTATTAACTTATAAATTAACTTTACAAAATCAATAGGAAATCCAAAATTATTATATACAATTTTTTTAAAAACGTGTTCTTATAATTGAAAAAAATTCATAGCCGATTGATTGATTAATAATGAAGAAGAACTGAAAAAAATAGATCCCTTGAACAACATTTTGTTTTTTGCAAAATGAGTAATGAAACCTTTTCGGTCTGTCATAATGTGACTTCAATTTTTAAGAAAAAACGCCTGGGTTTGTAAATCTAAGCTGTTCAATAACTTTTTTAAACAATTTGTCCAATTTTTCAATTTTCTGGATTTTAATTGGTATAACTTCATCATCAAAGATGAAAAATTTAATTCGGATGGTTGGGAGCTTAATACACGAGCACATTGTTTAAAACTTAATCAAAAATTTTAGTCTCACGTTCAATCGATACAATAATTAACAAACAATCCTTATCATCTTAATCTAAATCAGGGTTGATTTTTTCTTGTGCAAAAAAACAAACATTTTAGTAAAAAGCAATAATTTAGTTATAATTTTTTAAATTTTGTGTAATTTTGAAATGAAATTGAAGAAGTTTTTTAACAAAAATGCTTCCGTTAAGAAATACAATTCAGAGCTTAGCATTATTAATTCTGGAAAAAAAAATCCATTTTTAGCTCAATTTGATTAAAACACGAAACTAATCCCCTCCCCGAATATATTAAGCTCCTAATCCACTTTTTCAATTTTTACGTCAATTGAAATTTTTCAATGTTTTTTTGAAGTTAAAAGGTGAACTATAAACTTTAGTTCAGTTGATAATCATTTTTATGCGAATTGAATGACGTAATTTAGCTTAACATGGGTTCATTTTTCTAACTTAGCATGTTATATGGGCATGTAAGATGAGATGAGGGTGTATTAAAATTATAAAATTTTCAATGGCCATGTTGACAAAGGTGTCTGAGGGGTCCTAGTCGAGTCGCTAGAAGAGGTTTAAAAAGTAGGCTATTTTCAACATTTACCTTAACAAAGATATTTTGTTACTATGCTATGCACGTTAATTGGATAGTTTCACAATTTCTAATTTAATATGGAATGCTTTTTGAGGAAATTTTACCTTCTGATCGTAAAGATGACATTTTGAGTAATATTTTATGAAGGTACCACGACCACGACAATAGCGGTCCCACCTAAATATTTTATGCTAAATGACAGAATTGATACCTGTATTAACATGCATAACATCAACAAAAAGGTATCCTTGTTAAGGTATCCTCGCTTTTTATTATTAGAAAAAAATGTATATACTTCATAATTAATTTTTCATTTTTATTGTTAATAATGTTTGGATTTTTGTTAATAATGTACACAATCATATTGCAATGAGACACTTACTTCCGTCGGGACGCTATTAGTTATTAATTATTAGTTTCGTAAGTTTTTATTAGTTCAAAAGAAGAAAAAACCCGTGATTTTCAACAGGTGCTACTACTAACTTTGTTGGGTAATAAAGAATGCATGTAAGGGTGTTTTATGTTCCTGTTTAATACACAAGATCTAGTTTAAAAAATAGAAAAACTGGTGAATATCTTCATTTTTATTTTAAAAGAAAACTTGCTAAAAATTGACGTGATGAATTTTTTAAAAATTTACATTATTACAACAAAGTCTCTTTTTTAACACAGGCGCATGATAACAATCCTAGATTTTAAGAGTGTTAAATTAACAACAATTTCAACTTGTTACTGTTTTTTGAATACTTTTTTTTTAGATTTTAAGGCATCTGCTAGTCCTTTTTCAACGCTCGCTTTATAATTGCTTAACCTTTTAGAAAAATTTAGATTAAGTTTTTAATAATTATTATTAAAAATAAATAATAATTTTTTTCTGTATAATCGATCTTAAATTTTTCAATGTTTTTACAAAGCAAGAAAAGAAAAAGTGGCTTTGCTGGAAATCGCCAAGTCCCTCTTACAACCCCCCTTCTTTAAATAATGTCTCCCCAATTTGTTAAAATTGAATGTAAGCCGAAGGTAGTTAAAAGTTAGGTTAAGCTCATTTAATTTTAAGTGTAAGGGATTTTTGTGTGAGTTTGGCATTAAAACTACACTTACTCTTTGAGGAATAAAAATTAAGTCAATGGACACTACTATGCTTCTTTGCATGTTTGTCCCACCTTCAATCGACCATTAATTGTTAAGGAGAAAGTAAAAATGAGGAAAAGGTTAACTTTTTACTCTTTACTTTCTCCTCTTATTAGGAGTCTCATTGTTGTTATCTTAATAGATTTAATGGTGGTTTCATCGTCGTCGTCGTCCTTCCCTTTTTTAACTAAAGAATTGTTTTAAATTCTAATGTTAATTAGCTCATGAGGTTTACCTCATCAATCCTCCCCTTTCCCCTCCGTATCAATCAATTTATACAGAGAAGTGTTAGTTTAGGCCTTGGGTGTACTTATTATGAATTGTGTAGAACTCTTGAACATTTTGCTACTATTTGACTATTATTAATTATATTGCGAATATTATAAAAGTAAGTGTGTGTTTTTTTGAATATTTGTTCAATAAACTTGTAGAGATTATTGTAAAACATTTTACCTTTACATTTACATTACATTTAATTATTAAAAATGTAAAACTTCAATTTAATGTGTGTTTAGTAAAAGAATGTTATTGATTCACTCATGCAAAAATTTATTTTTGGTTTAATTTTAACAAAACAATGCAAAATTTTCATTTGCAAAAAAAATAATTTTTTTTTACGAAATTCGTTCTAAGGAATCACTTTTCAAAGTGATTAATTTTATTTATTAAGGTCGACTTTTAATTCAACTTTACAAATTTTTGGAATTTTTTGAGCTAAAAACTTTCTTCTGATTCACTTTTTTTTCTTTATTAAAACCAATTACATTTCTAATAATTTTGATTGTTTTATGATTCTGCATCATCATCCATCACGATTGATTTCAAGTAATTAATAAGGACTCGACCTTATTTTAATTTTTAATATTACAAAATCTATTGTCTGGACTGACCCATATAATAAATGGATTTCTGTTTCTTAACAGACTTTGTGCTATTCTCTCCTTAATTTTTAATTATTGAATTAACTTTTGCTTGGCTATAGTTTAGTTAGTTGCCTCTTAATAAATTCAATGACCTAAGATTGATTATCACCGCTAATATAACGAGAGGACGACATGAGGATTTCACCGTACCCTCGAAGCTACTGCTGCTACCAACGCTGCACCACGACCGCTTCCATCTTCTGATAACATCAGATCAAACTAAATCAAAATCAATAATAATTAGATTTTCAAAAAGTCATGATTGGAAATTAAACATTTACTTTTATATCTGGATGTACTAATTCTTCAATCGTTTCTGTCATCATATTATGGAAGTGAGGATGAAATCTATAAACAGAACCATCCACGGCTACTACTACACTTTTTTCATTCATCTAAAAAATTTAAATCATTCATTGTTAATTTTATATCAGCTAATGTTGAAAAAAATTTTACTTTATTTAGAAGGCATGCAACGCCAGCGGCAGCAAGTTGAGCAGCACGTTTAGAAATAACTTCACAAACGTAACGAACATCTCGGCAGTCTTGATCCGTGATATCGACTAGGCATAGTTCTTCTAATACTTGCCGGCAATTAGTGAATTCACCTGCTTTGTCACTATGGAAAATATAATTTAGGAAATTGAATTTAAAAATATATTTTTTTTACCTTTCGATTTCGGAAATATACTTTGTAAAGAAATTCCCCGCTTTAAAAAGATTATCTGAACCTTGACCTTTAAAGAGTAATCCTTCCTTTGTTAACTTAACAATGACGAGACGAGCAAGTTCACCCATGTACATTCCGGAAATCATCTTTTCAAATCTTAAATGAAGAAAATGAATTTATAAAACCAATCTTTTATAAATTCCATTTAGGTGATCTTACAACTGCTTCTTAGGGTTAAGGGAGAATTCATCAATTTCATGATCATACTCCGTCATAATGAATTCCAGGCACCCATTGTCTCCAAATGCACCCCATTCAGTATTGATAATTACCTAAAACATGTCAAAATTTAAGATTCCATCATTATTAATCAAACATTGATTTTGGTTACCTGTTTTGGATCTTCATAATCTTCATCCCAGAGTCCAACATTTTCCAAACGCTCGACATAGCACGCATTCGAACCAGTGCCTTTAATATAAAAATTAGAATTAGTTACTAAATTCTTTTAAAATATACTAATAATATTTGAGAAAGCTTTTTAAAAAATACTTAAATAACAGACATAACGAGTAAGGAAATTAAAATAAAAAGCAAGATTAGATTTTGTTAAGCTAAGCTTTGCGTTAGAAGTTTTTAGTTAGGTTACTTTAAGCCCGATTTGCTAAAGCTAACATCAATAATGGTTGAGTCAAGAAATTTTTTTTTATGTATAGATGAACAACATCCTTATTTTAAATTATTAGACGATTGTTTTTCAGTGACAAAGAAATTATTAGCAGTGCAAGAAAGGAGAAAGTGATTTAGACGAATTCTGGTTAAGATTTTTCTAGGAAAAAAGAAATGTATTTTATATATCGTCAAGTCGTACCGACTATAAGTCCGATGCGACAATTTTGATTCAACCATGCACATGACATTAAAGTCCCAGTTGTGTCATTTAGTACTGCACATACATCGATTTCCACATCCTGTAAATAATTATCACATCCTTAATTTTTTAACTTAATGAAAGTCGGCTTGTTAATTTCCTAAGTAAAAGCGGCCCTTTCACCATTGTTATACCATCACCGAATAGTAGAAAAAGCCGTTCTAAAATAATATTTGATTGTTCCCCAGCCCATCCACCCCACTTGTGTTCATTATTCAGTTAATGAATCATTTAGATCAGAAGCCATCTTTTATAATTACATTTTAATTACTTGTATGTTGTAGGCAGTTTCCTTCTAATTATTTCTGTACATTTATGCAAGTACTTCTAGTTTAATTTTAAAGAGCATCAACAATAGCGGGTTTCATTAACATGCTTTATAAGAAATTGAAATAATATGACTTAAAAATGCAAAATGAAATTAAAATTATTGTTGCTAAAAAAAATTAAATGAAATTTAATTTCTACTAAATGAACAGCCAGTGCATTCTTTTTGGGATTTTGGTTTCAAAAATGGGTCTCACCAACAATTAGACCAATTCGGCAGTTGTGATTGTAGTAAGCGCATGACATTAGGGTTCCGGTCGTGTCGTTCAATACTGCCAACACATCAATCTCTACGTCCTTGTGTTTTTTTAGAAAAAAATGGTAGAAAAATTAAATGAACACGTTTTTTACGAACTCCTTAAATTTAAGAGTTACTTTCGCTATTTACTAGCAGCTTAAATTTTTCTATTAAAAATTCAAAGATGACTTACACCTCTCCGACGAATTGCTTCCTGAAGAAGTTTAACAACATCTTGTCCTTCTACCCCAGAACATTTAAATCCCTTCGTCCATGTAACAAGACGAGCTTTTGTTAGCCCTTCTTGTCTCAGCGGAAATGAAAACGTAAATCCTAATGGAAGTTTTTCTTTACTCACATCATGTTCCTTCATAAAATTTGCAAGGCATTCTGCGATGTGATCAAAGAGCTAAGAAGATCAAAGCATTTTAAGTTAATTAATGACAAAAATACTGGATGTCTTAGTCTTACCCCGTTACCAGGACCAAGCATTATATGATGAGGGACAGCATATATTCTGGACTTGGAATTAAATTTCGAAGGTGCATTGGTAAGTCCTTCCAATTCGATGAGGAGGACACGGAAATTTGTACCACCAAGGTCAAGGGCAAGAAACTTTCCAGACTCTAAAATAGAAATATTTAATTTTATGATTTGAGGTAATACACATTGAGAAGAGAAAAGGTCAAGGCTCAAGGACTAGACTAGACAATGCTCTTACGACACTTATTTTACCTTTTCCATTTGGAAGATCTCGTACATAGGTAGGAAAGCACTTAATGGTAGCTTCTGTATTTGTATTTTTTCCAAGTCCCATATTGAGTTCATGAATCAATTTCTTAATAATTAATTCAAGATGCTCTCGAGTTAATATTAAATCACTACAGATGTCAGTGACCTGTAATTAAAATTAAACATATTTCAAATAATTTATTATTATCAACTTTGTATTTTAAGTTCTTCTTGCATGGTATTCGTAGTAGTATTATTATTAGTTTACTTCAAATGTCTTCAATATTTTCTTATAAACACTACGAATATTACATAATGAGGTTTTTTGCATTAGGGTCAGAATACAAGGCCAAAGAGCCATTATAGAAAAAAATTTAACTAAGGATTATTCTTCATTGCAGAATTGAATTGATGCTTTAATTTTAATTTTTTATACATTCTCATGATCATGGGATGGGATGTCATCCTCCAGAATAATAATATCCATTAAAATGCTGCTGATGATGAGTCAATTGCGTAATTTGATAAGACAACTACTCTTCCTTTTTCCCAACATCATCACTACTTCCTAAATTCATTTTATATATAATAAAATTGCATTCATTGGTACTTAAAATCTATGAAATCTAAAATAATAATTAGCAGCCTCGTCTCTCAATTTTACATTATCATCTCATACAATTGATGATGAGATGAGTAAGATTATAAATTCTAAACGTTGCAATGAAGAACAATTAAAGTGAATTTGAGAATTTAATTGGAGCAAAAAAAAATATCAAAGATAAACTTTTGAGAATTATCATCTTTCTTACGCATATTTTGTTTATGATTTGTTATTCTTTAAAAAGAAATGAAAGAAATCATAATACAGAAGTGATGGATGAAGAATCATAAGAAGTCGGAAATACAATCTTTCACCTTTGATTCTGTCTGACGTAATGTTTACTACGGATTGTAATGTTAATGGTTACATATTTTGTTATTTACTTTACTTGAGTTCCATCCAACTAAAACTCCAAATATATCAAATTCCATGAACCTTACCTAATAATTCCAATGATAAAGAGAGATAAATAAGAATAAAGATTATAATATCTAGATATAAAATCCAGGAATCATGATTGTAATTTACGAAAACTACTTGAGCGAAATCATCCTTCAAATTCCTGATTGATTACTTGGAATTTAACCTTATACTGAAAATCTATAATCCATTGCGTCGCAAAATGAAAGCATCAATAACGCGTTTACAAGGTTAAAGGCTAAGAATTTATAAAATAAGAAATTAATTATTGAGGAGAAAGTGCTTTGTAGATCATGAGATGATGCTTGATAAGCATATTTGTTATATTTAAAGATGATGAAGAAGATGAAATGTAAAGAAAAGACATTTCATTTTGTCTTTTCAGTTTTTTTTACCCAACCACCGGTTAAAATTAAACTTTGGAATTTTAATGTTAAACTCACCTTTTTGGATACTTGGGACATGGTGTTGTTGATGTCGAATGAGCGAAAGCGAACTAACTGATGTGATGTGCTACTGTTGAACCGGAGATGAAAATTTCTTGAAAGTGAAGAAGATTCGATTTGAGTGTTTGGATAAATTAGTTAGTAATTAAGAAATTGTAAATTTAATTCTTATAAGAAGCACTTTGTCTACAACTCAGAAAAAGGACGTCCCAGTTATGATGAATCCAACCATGGAGTAAGTGAAATAATTGTTTGCGTGTGTGTTTGGACTACTAGTAGTACGAAAGAACTGCTTATGCTCCATGAAATACAAGAGGAATGATTACACTTGTCATGATTCCACATTCACGTCCATGCATGCCCTCTCTCTTCTTAGATCTATTCGTAGTAAAATTTATGTATATGGTGGTAAATACTATGGAACTACTACTAGAATCACCATACCCGTATCGTATATACCCCGTAGTGTACGTGTTAGATTCTTTCTACCGTATACAGTACAGTCACATGACGAAAACACACCTACTCCGGAGTTTCGGGACTAAAAGCGTCAGACCGGGTTCCATTGATTTCTTAGTCCTCTCGCTTACGGATCCTTCCGAGACTAGACCATTGTTTCACTTTATGATGAGATCATCTAACCTCTGGAAGATAATTACCAAAAGTTTTAATGACTTATTTATATCAATGCCAAATAACAATAGACGCAAAAAAGTCCAAAATTCTATTTTTCTTACTTTACTTTAATAGTCATATATTATTTTAAAGAACCATTTTTAATTGTTTTTGTATGACATAAGAAAAAGATTATGATTAATCCAAAAAATAACTAATGCCAATTTTTATTTTAATTTCAGTTCAGCTCTTTTAAGTTGGAAATTACAATTTGTAATTTAATACAAACAAAGTGAAATTTTATTTAAAGAAATTAAATAATTTCTTAATTATGAAACTTGAAATTATTAAACTTTAATTTTTCATAACCAAAAAGTGTTTTTGTTTAAAAGAATTTTAATTTTTAAAAAGTAAGCATCTTTGTTTTTTTAACGCAAATCAACGCAAACTCCTTTCTCTTTTTCTCACGCTTTCTCTCCTCTTTTAACTCTTTTTTATGCATTGTATCTTTCTCTTCTCTAAAGTTAAAAGCAGCATCCAGGATTACTTCAGTGTGTCTTACATTGATTGTTTTATTTGTTTAGTATCAAAATATTCCCAACAGTTTTTCAACTTTTCAAAAATAGCAAAAACCAAGAAATATTGATTTTTTCATATGACTTTGATTTCTCTATGGGTTAAGTTTTCCCATCTGCTTTCATTTTATTTTTAACTCCATGATTCGCATATCGCATATACTGCGATTACTAAAATTTTGTTATTAAACTACAGAAGATTAAACGGGAACGCTTTTCCTGTGGGACAAAAATAGAATTAATATAATGATTTGTTAGAATTTATTATTCCTATAAATATTCATGATGAGTCAAGAATAATAATATTTCGGGGGAAGATTATTGTATTGTGATGATTGCAAAAATTAGAGAATGAGTCAACTATAACCATATTAACTGATTTGCTTATTCAGTATTTCACCAAAAGACCAAAAGTCAACTTCTCATAATTTATACTTGCTCAATCACAAAAGCCGGTTTTGCAAGTTAAGAACGTCGTCCATGGTCGGTCCTGTTTGTCAAATTATTTTTTGGAAAATTCTAAACCATTGCTGTTGCATTTACAAATTCACCCAAGTATAATAAACTACCGAATGCTAATAAAATAAATACTAATGAGAAAAATTCAACCCTTCTTGTCGTTTGTAGCTACACCATAAACTGTACAACACCCATCATCAGATTTTTATCCTAATTGATTTTATTTTGCACTCATTCAATCCCTGTCAATAACCTCCTTCAAGATAATTTTAGGCTAATCTTTACTACACGATGCTAAACTACCAAAAAATAACATTTGATTCTATTACGAAAAAAATCATTAACTGATTAATGCTTAACCACATCATCGTTTTAAGGTTGTTTTTTTGGGACTTTGAACCAGTTTGAGATTTCTCATTGAAAAGATTTACTCCTGGGTGCATTTGCATTGTGAATGTGACACTGGATACAAAGACAAGGAACGGGGATTAGTTTTTTTTTGGGAGTAAGAGATTTGCAACTTATCTGATTAAAATTAAGGGAGAAGAAGATCATCACATCGGGACAAACAGGAGTTGCAAAAATCTCTGGAGAGGCAGGATTGGATTGGATAGGAGTTCTAGTAGTAAGTTTTAGGTTTTATAACGCTTGCTTTCATGATTTAGTTCTTTCGGCTACGAGTGGGAAATTAAATGTAGCAACAGGTTGTCTCCCTTTAGTCCGAGGATAGAGCCGAGGAGAAGAACAAACTCGAACTCCTCGTTTTTATAAGTAGTCAAAAAGTAAGTTGGCAACAAGTGTTCCTAAGATGACGTAGGTAACAAGTGTGTGGCAAGATGTCCGAGGTCCTCAAACAAAAGATTAGGAGAGACTTGAGTCGATGGTCAAGAAAATTGCTCATCTGTGTGGGTAAGGACATCCCTTACTTGACCTTTTCATCTTTTTCTACTTTCACCTCTAATTCACTTTCACCTCGGAATGCTCCTCCTTCCTTCCTCTTTTCTCTTTCCTTTTTTTTACTCTTGTCATGACAAAAAACTGATAAGGATGACTTTTAACTTCCTTATCCATCCATCCATCAATCATTTCATTAAGCATTTACCTTTCTAAATTAAATACAACTGATGATGCTCAGTTCTAAGCAATGTCATGGATGAAATTCGGACTAAATGAAAAATTGAGGTTACAGTTTTTTTTTACTACTTCCTTGAATTGCATGCAATTTTAACCTGTTGTGAAAGTTGAGTGTGAGTAAATTAAATTGTCACAGCATTTCTTTCACGCAAGGATTTTGGCAGTAGTCAATCCATCGTTAATATATTGTCCCTTTAAGCTTTTGTCCAAGAAGTTGTCCTTTGTCCAAGATAAAGTATTTTTTCATTCTTAAAAAAAGAGATGCAAAATTATAAAAGTTTCCATTGAAAAATTCAAATGAATTAAATACAATTTCTTTAAAAATTATGATTTAGTATGTTAAATGTAAGTTTTATGCAGGGAAGAAGAAGTCTATCAACATTTAGTAATAATTAATAAAAGTTATGCAATTTCTATTTAATATTTGATTTTAAAAAACAAAAAGCTCAAATGACATGAAATATCGAAGGAATTGCCAAGATTTTGTCAGTCACTTCTTCTTATATTTCATTATTCCTTTGAATTGAATGAATTCGTTTTCGGATTACATTACAATTCTTGGACTATCACATTTATTTATGATAACCGTTACAAATTCAATTGTTTATAATTTGAAAAATGAAATAATGCTGGCAATTAGCCCGAATTCTTTTAAAATGACAAATTTTTATTTTAAAGCCTACGTTGAAAATGAATGATGACGAGTGACCTGCTCAGTGTCAGTGAGGGAAGCTTATTTGATTTACTGTTAGTGATGCGTCTTTAATTAAATTTAATAATTTTTTTTGGAAACTGTACTATCGTAATTTTAACTGGTCCAACTTCCGGTCGCATTCTCAAAAATATTTCAAGACAATAGACACTAGACCCATATCCTCAATTTTTTCACATTAATAATTTTCGAATCCTGAGAAAAATCAACATTTTGTTTCATTAAAAATGTAGTTTGTTCCCAGGCACCAGGCGAATTGGCCCTATTTAGTAGTGGCCAATCCCTACCCTGCCCTCACTCGTCCTGTGGTTTTTTAAGTTCAATTGGGAACAAGTTAAAGTTTGTTCCTTAATAATTTTAAGTGTTGATTTAATTTGGACGGAAAGTGAACAGTTATGCGAAAATTCTAGGATTGGAGTCCATAGGAAAGCAACTGGTTGGTCAGGAAAATTGGAGCCATTTATATCCGGTGGACAGAGATTGGGAGCAAGACAAGAGCTCAGTTTCCGATTTTGACCCCACCACAAAAACAACTACAGAACTGACCCCTTATTTTTCATCACTTGAAGAAGAAGACATCATCCCTACTTTAGCCACCTCAACGTCTCGTGTAAGTACCCAGACTAAATTATTCATATTTAGAATCAGCATTTTTGGAACTCTGTCTTCAGTTCTCATTTTATTATCCTCCTTTCGTTTCGTCAACTTCGCATTCCACATCACACATCATCAATTGTTATAAGTCTTGTGATCTCTTTTTTAGTAGTGTATTAAAAAAATTTGCGTTTTGACATTTTTGACTTTTAGTCAATCATGGAGGGACTTAAAATAGGAGAAGGATTGAATAATAAAGTTAATTCAAAAACTAACAATAATAAAGAACTAATATTGTTTAATCAGGATATCGAAATGCCAATGTCACACCTTGATCCGTCCGCTTCAGCAGCTGAAGAAGATCCTGACGATGATGGACAGAGCGAGGATAGAAACGGTAAGTCATACGATTTTTTTTTGTTTATTAATTAACTTTATTCCTTATTAATAGATAATTATGAAAATATTTTTCGCTTGTTACCATACTGGTACTTCTTCAATCGTGCCTTTGGGAATTCTAATGACGACGTTCCCAGACAAACTTTTGATCTCACTAACACAAATTATCCTCTAATGGAGGCATTGGATGCTCAACAATTAAATGCGCTTTTACTATTACATTCATTCAAGCAGCATGAATTGCACCAATTACAATTACAACAAGTAACTTTTTTTTTCATTTTTAAACAATTAATTCCTTTAATTAAATTGTTTTGTTTTTAGGCTAAATCTGTTGAAACTTCAGCTGCGCCATCGATTAGTCACAGTCACGTCCAGAAAATTCCGCCATTCCAATTCCAAGATCCTCACGAAATTGCCAATAGTTTAATTCGTCATCATGATAATAACGACGCCAGTGCAGAATATACTCATTATCTATATGGTGCTTCGTCTGGTCTTTCACATTCCCCTTCCCATGAAATTGAAGAGCAACCCCTTGATCTTACTCGAAAAAATAGGCTAGTCAATTTATTAAAAATATTATTATTAAAAATAAGTGTCAAAAATTTTTATTTCATCCTACAGGGTTGTAGTAGCAGATTCCCATGAAGAAGAATCTTCTTCACGTTTAATTTCAGCAGAGGTGTCAAGTAGTAACGGAAAGGACTTGACTCCAATTGGTCCCTACAACAAAGTCATTTTAAAATCTAATGCTAGATCAGGTCGTGGTTATACAACTGAAGAGTTACAAGCAGCATTGAATGACATTCAGAGTGGAAAATTAGGGACGAGGTAAATTATTGGGATTTTTTTGTCGTTAATAATAAGCTAATGATTTATTACCCTCCTCAAAGGCGAGCTGCTGTAATTTATGGGATTCCAAGATCGACACTACGAAATAAAGTATACAAATTGAGTAAAGATCAATTAAGGACTCTTCGTCAAGTTGAGAAGAAAACAACGCCAGATGACACCAAAACTCAAGAAGACTCAAGCCAAAACATATTATGTAGAAATTCAGTAAGACTGACTCAAGGGAGACCAATTATAGGATCTGAAAAAGGATCTGCATTCACTCCTGTCCAAAAGCGCTCATCGACATCAGTCCAAGTTAATTCCGCTGAAATTCCAGGTAGAATTAGTGAAGATGAAAAATCCGAGGAAGAAATTAGTTACGAGAAGAAAGCACTCAAGGAATGGCTACAATCGAAACTACTACGTCAAAGACTTAAGAATTTATCTCCTGATAACAATCAATATCTCTGTAATGAATCTTTGGAACATCACAAATCCAATGTCAGAACAATGAGCGAGAGTAGTGATTGCAGCGATGAGGCTCAGCATTTTCACTTAAGCACACCCGACGAGGGACGTAGGGGTACCAAAAGACGATTTTACAATGGAGAATCTCAAAAGTAAGCTTTTGCTAAAAATATCGTCGAATTAATTCAGGGTACTTTTTCAAAATTTTAGTATTGCTCAAGCAACAACAACTCCGGCCAGTACAGTTACCTCTCTAATGGATAATGTCCCAGATTGGGGTACACTCCATGTCAACGACGATGACTGCTCTATGGAAGACTCTGACCCTGATTTCAGTAATGGGACAAAGAAGAAAAACCGTCAGAAATATTTTGATGCTGGACAAGACCAAATGTCCGTTGCTTCTGGTTTCATTTCTGACGCGGATGGAAAGAAGCGCAGACCAAAACGAGGAAAATATCGAAATTACGATCGAGATGCTTTAGTGAAGGCAGTTAAAGCCGTCCAAAATGGAGAAATGAGTGTCCATAGAGCTGGTACTTACCCATGGCGCTTATAAACGATAGCTTTTTATGAACTTTTTTCTTAAATTTTCAGGAAGCTATTATGGCGTGCCACATTCAACACTCGAGTATAAAGTGAAAGAACGTCACTTGCTTAGGAGACCAAAACGAAAAGAATCTGAAACTTCTAAAGCGATTCAAAAGTCGAGCCCTGAAAGCAGTTTGTCAGGAGGAGGTGGATCTGATCCTGGACCACAGATTCCAAGAGTTGAATTGTCTCCAGTTGCTTCAGCCACAAGGGAAACCTTGACTCGATTTCTTAGTATTGGAAGTCATAGAAATAGAGGAAGTTCTCCAGATTCTGTTTCTAATATTCGCTGTCAGAGATCGAGTAATGAATCTCATACTGAATTTGGAAAAGATGTATGCATTGAGAGGCCCATGCACATAGAGTCATTTCAAGTCAACACCCTCAATCGACGTAGCTTTGACAATAGCAGCCTTTTAGACTTGACAAAGAAGTCGTAGGGTGACCTTAAGTCTTCCTATAGAAATTATTTTAGAAATTATTTTCGTCAATCGTTTTTTAAGTCTGAATTACGTCCTTTAGTTTTAATGAATGAAATTATATCGTAAATATAAATTATACGCAGTGAATTTATTGATAATTAAGTATAGTTAGTGAGAAAGTTTGGGTAAGGAAGCACCTGACTCAACACAAAGTTTCCTTCTGTTTGCAAGGAATATTGTCCGTAGATACCTGAACAAGAGCCAGTTCCTTTTGAACACGAAGGACCTTCTTATAAGCATGGGTGAGAATAACATTGCATTCATTCTCAGTTAAATTTTTACGACACTCGGGATTTGTAGTCATCATTGATTCCATCTCGGCCTGGAATTAAAAGAAACAATTTAAAATAAATAAATTCAATTAAATAAAAAACAAAAAGTTAACTTTACTTTAACATCACGGCGAAAATCTTCAATCAAATCTTTAAATTGTTCCACAAGACGGGATTCACTTTGAACACAATCCATCTTTGCTTTAGCATTGAGCAATTCACGTTCAGCACAGACAAGGGTTTCCTCAGCAGTGATCAAGAGTGGATTGCAACTTGTGTATTTGCAGTTCTTCCCGTTTTCGATAATTTCTCGAAGTTTGCAGAGTAGTTCCCAAGCACATTGAGCCTTCTGGAGAGCATCCTTTACCTAAACAAAAAATAAAACATTTAATACCAAACAGCACCTCATAAGTTAAAATTTTATTTTTTACCTTTTCACAACGTTTTAGAGCAGCTTCATAAACCTCACACCAAATTTCCTCGAATCGGGGTGAATCCAAATTATCTTCTTCAATAGCACAATAAGCTTTTTCCATAAAAATTTTAATTGCCAAAACAGCTTCACAGTAAGCCTGAAAAATAAAATAAAGAGGTCATTGACCTTTTGAAACTATAAACAGGTTATCATGACTAACCTTCAAAGCGATTTCAGTGGCTTCCATAGCTTTCGGTTTGACATCTTTTAATGCTTTCTCCAAATCACTATTTGCCTTTGCAATTAGTTCCTCTTCTTGATCCATTTTGTGAAGGCATTGACTGTCACATTTATCCTCTTCACAACCTCCTTTTCCATCACATTTAGCCTTTTCGTCATGGTAGACTTTGTATCCATAAGCCATTCCAGCAATAGCGGCGATTGCTCCGGCAGTGTAAAATGTACGTTTTTTGTTGTTTTGTTTTGGACCTTCATTTCCAAATCCAGGTCCACCACTGGAGCTTGCAGCGCGTTGGAAGGTGTAGAATGGACAATCATAGCCTGATTTTCCGAGACGAGCGACAGGTAACATTTTGAGAACTGATGTGGATCGGCTTCCAAACATTTTGAATGATAGATGAAGAAAGAATTAATTAAATTCTTGGAAAAGTTTAAATTAAATGAAAGAGAGGACAATGAACTTTTGAACTGATGAGAGGCTCGATGAAGAGAAGACTGAGAGAAAATCCGAAAAATCACCCGCGTTTGTTAACTTTTAACCCGCCTAAGATAAATAAATCAACGCTTGCGCTTTTCATGACAACTTTCTCAGTTTATGAATTTCTTGTCGAAACTAAAAAATCATATTTCTGTAAAGAGGATTTTAATGAATATAATGCTTCGAGCTTTATGCAAAATTTATGCAAAATTAATTTAAAAAAAACTACGTTAAGTTCCGTTTTTTTTCATCAGCAGCGTCTATTAACAAAAATAATAAAAAATACAAGCAAAATTCATTTCTCAGAAAATGATCTTTCATGGAAAATACAAGTAATAAACAATGGGTGTAGTAAAGTAGCGAAAGCCACAGTATATAACCACTACTGTCCGTCCGTCTGTCATTAATGTTGTTGTTTGATTATTCTTTAGCAGATACACTTTCACCTCATATCACTGAAGTCAGCTTTTTAGGCGCTGCGCTCACGTGATATTTTATGTGGATTACTAAAAAGTTGAATTAACACCACCCAATAATTCCAATATTGACGTTTGCTTAACCCGAAAGGAAGGGTCACGAGAAGCGATGTGACTATTGACACGACCTTTCTTTTTGTAAAAACAGATCCCCAAACTGTTGAGCCGTACTCGAGTTGTTTAAAGACAGACAGACAGGTTGAATTGCATTAAGCAGCTTTCGCTACTTAATAAATAACACACAGACCAGAGACGTACGAAGTTTATTGAGTAATTAATTTTGCTTGTATTTTTTATTAGATTAATTTTTCTTAATGGACGTTGATGAAAAAAACGGAACTTGTTTAGTTAGTTTTTTTAAAATTAATGATGCATCCTTTTTATGATTTTTTAGTTTCGACAAGAAATCCGAAAAACAGAGAAAGTTGTCATGAAAAGCGCAAGCGTTGATTTATTTATTAGGCTGGTGAAAAGTTAACAAACGCGGGTGATTTTTCGGATTTTCTCTCAGTCTTCATTGAGCCTCCCGTCAGTTCAAAAGTTCATTGTCCTCTCTTTCATTTAATTTAAACTTTTCCAAGAATTTAATTAACTCTTTCTTCATCTATCATTCAAAATGTTGGGAAGCCGATCCACATCAGTTCTTAAAATGTTACCTGTCGCTCGTCTTGGAAAATCAGGCTATGATTGTCCATTCTACACCTTCCAACGCGCTGCAAGTTCCAGTGGTGGACCTGGATTTGGAAATGAAGGTCCAAAACAAAACAACAAAAAACGTACAATTTACACTGCCGGAGTAATCGCCGCTATTGCTGGAATGGCTTATGGTTACAAAGTCTACTATGACGAAAAAGCTAAATGTGATGGAAAAGAAGGCTGTGAAGAGGAAAAATGTGGTGACAGTCAATGCCTTCATAAAATGGACAAAGAAGAGGAACTAATTGCGAAGGCAAACAATGATTTGGAGAAAGCACTAAAAGATGTCAAACCGAAAGCTATGGAAGCCACTGAAAGTGCTTTGAAGGTTAGTCATGATCACCTGTTTATAGTTTCAAAAGGTCAATGACCTCTTTATTTTATTTTTCAGGCTTACTGTGAAGCTGTTGTAGCAATTAAAATTTTTATGGAAAAAGCTTATTGTGCTATTGAAGATGAAAATTTGGATTCACCCCGATTCGAGGAAATTTGGTGTGCGGTTTATGAGGCTGCTGTCAAACGTTGTGCAAATGTAAATAGAATAGAATAAAATTTTAACTTATGAGGTGCTGTTTGGTATTAAATATTTTATTTTTTGTTTAGGTGAAGGATGCTCTTCAAAAGGGTCAATGTGCTTGGGAACTACTCTGCAAACTTCGAGAAATTATCGAAAATGGGAAGAATTGCAAATACACAAGTTGCAATCCACTCTTAATCACTGCTGAAGAAACCCTTGTCTGTGCTGAACGTGAATTGCTCAATGCTAAAGCAAAGATGGATTGTGTTCAAAGTGAATCCCGTCTTGTGGAACAATTTAAAAATTTGATTGAAGATTTTCGCCGTGATGTTAAAGTAAAATTAACTTTTTGTTTTTTATTTAATTGAATTTATTTATTTTAAATTGTTTCTTTTCATTCCAGGCCGAGATGGAATCAATGTTAACTACTAACCCCGAGTGTCGTACAAATTTTACTGAGAATGAATGCAATATGATTCTCACTCATGCTTACAAGAAAGTTCTTCGTGTTCAAAAGGAACTGGCTCTTGTTCAGGAACCTAAGCAAGAAGTTGCTGCTGATGTTCCCTGCAAGAAGGAGTGCTGAATCAGGTGCATACTTACCCAAACTTTCTCACTAACTATACTTAATTATCAATAAATTCACTGCGTATACTAACAGCGTATAATTTATAGTTACGATATAATTTCATTCATTAAAACTGAAGGACGTAAATTCAGACTTAAATAAACCGTGCAACAGTATTATGCATAACCGACGAAGTTTAGGTAAATCGCTTGTTGAGGTTAACCGTTTCTAC
>JAQGCN010000533.1:0-19057 GCA_034699725.1 Friesea truncata
GATCGGGGCCTTCGCTTCCCCGATCGGACCTTCCACGGCCCCGATCAGACCTTCCAAGGCCCCGATCGGGGACACCCTGATCGGGGCCTCGAAGGGTCTGATCGGGGTCAAGCTCCCTAACTGGATTAGTGACAAAACCTCCTTTCTCATTTCTTTTTCTCTCTTGAGGGATACGTAACGACAGGCCTTGAGTACTAAAATTTTCGATAGTCTCTTCTAAACACACTCCGACCGACTAATCCATAAAGGCTTTTACTTACTTTCCCACTAATGGCAAAACCCAAACAATAACAATAGACTATTTCTACAAAATAATAGCAACATACGCATCATTGGGAGTTCAATCTGTCCACTGTGTAACTGCTAAACTCTCATCGACGAAAATTAATTTCTTATTCTCTAACTTCTAATACTAGCAACTACTACTATGCTACTTTTATTATTCCCTCTTGAAAAACTGTAAAAACAATACCACTTCATCACAGACATTAATCATCCCCCAGTACAAAATGATGCTCACTTGAAGGAAATTAAGTTGTTTTACTGCTTTTTGATAATTATAGAAAAATGACTTATTTTAACGTAAAAAGTTTCTAAATTTTTACTTAATCAAATTTTTAATGAAAATTTTTATACTTTTGAATAGTTCGACGTGATTTTTTAACCTAAAAAAACGTTGCTTGAAGTATAATTTATTTTCTCCCTTTTATGTCAATGCTTTCACTACTTAACGGCAGGCGGTAAGTAGACTGATACCAAGAACCCCTGGCGTTGAAAGTAGCCTAGAATTTCTTCTGAAGCCTTTGAAGAATTTAATTATGCACAATCGTGTGAATTTAATCAAGTTACCACCAAACTCGACTTGTTGACAGGTAATTTATTTCATAAAATCTCTACATGCTTAAATATGGGTATAGACAAATTTTTCAATTCAAACAATTCCATTATTCAAAATAAAAATATGAGTCTTCATATATCCTTCAAAGTTAGCTTTATTATAAAAAAACGATGTATAAAATTGTGTAGGTATTTGGAGTTTTATAATGGTCACATAAGAAACGAATTATTAATGGTAATCACAGTTGTTAAGCGTGATTATTTTCTAAAAAATTCACGAATTTTATAAATTCAAACGTGGGAGGAAAGAAGGCATTGCATATGCCTATTGTAGAGTTTAAAAATGGAAAATTGACATTTTAACATATATTTTCTAAGTAAAAGCATATTGATCCAAGAGTATTCTAAAAACTTTGCAAACGAATCTTCTTCCTTCCGGCTTGTTCCCACAAGAAAGGAGAAAATAATGTGAAAAGAAGTACTGATTGATTCAAGGAAGAAAATGATATGGTTTTGATCTCCTTTAACAAAAGAAACTTGTTTACATAAGCAGACTCTCTGATACTACTTTCTTACCACAACCACATTTAGAACATAAATCTGAAGACTCTTTCTTCTTTCCTATCATGAACATTGTACATAAGAGCTAGAATTAATCAAGCATCGAATTCTTGTTTCTATTGTGAAAAAAATTCAAAAGAATTTTTAAGGTTTGAGTTGTGAAAATTCCTCCAAAATTTGATCCTTCTTTTCTATACTTAATGACTTTTCTCCTTTAAAAACATTGAAAGCTTGAGCTAACAATAAGTTTTTAAAAAGTGGGGATAGTAGTGTGGTGTCATTTAAAACTTTGAATCCGTTGATTTTAACCACTAGTTGGAAGTTGGAAGCCAAAAGGCAAGTGAATCCCTCACGTCGACGCCACAGAAATAAACTGGCAGGAAAGGACCTTCTCTCCGTTAGAATAAAAGCCTTCTTTTGCTTTCTCCCAAATCTCACTCACTCGGTGAGGAGAGGGTCGAAGTGCCAATTGTTTCAGCTCGTCTTTTATTCAAAGACTCTTAAATTATCTCTCTTGAGAAATTTTCTCTAAAAAAAGTTTTCAAGGAAAGAAAATTAATCCAAAAACAAACAAAGATTTTTTTAGTATTTTGAAAAAGAAAAACTTCAACAAACTTTGACTTTCACTCTCTCTTTCTGCTTTTTAACGTGTGAAAGGAGGGGGTTCGTGAAATTTGGAATGTGAAGACAATAGAAAAACATTCAACTTTAATTTTCAAGTGACAATGCACTCTAACAGTAATTGAATTGAAGAAGCATCTTTCTATCAATTTTGCATATGAAGTTTGTTAAGTCAATCTTTTTCCAAATAAACCCTAATCATACTTCCTAGTATCTGCAAGTAAGTAAAAAGATTTAAAAAACTTTCACTCAAAATCTTATAAAGAAAAAGTTTTATTTGAAAGGAATGGTATATTCTTCTATAAATAGAATTATAAATATTGCTTTTTACTGCATAACATTATTGAATTGATCCTTTGAGTTTCAATTCGTGATGTTTTACTTGAAAATGTGAATATGATTATTCCGTATGTCAAATGCATGATACTTTTTTACATTTTTTTTCTAACTTGAAATTTTACAAGAATATTCAGAGTAGTGATGAGATTCAGCATCTTGCATACATAAAAGTATCACCCGCTGCTTTTTCTTAAAAAATGAACAGTTCTTTTTCCAATAAATAAGTCAAATATTTGCAATCTCATGCTGTCAAACAGCATGCGTCATCAATAGCTTCTGTTCTTAGTTTTAAACTGTAGTTTATACTTAAAATTTTTTACGTCAAAATTCCAAGGTGGTAACTTAGACGCTGCTGACTGAGTTTCCTTGTAAAAGTTATAAAGGTGAAAGTTTAGTTTTTTAAAAAAGAAGCCTCGTCTGTTAGAGTAAAGAATAAAGTGCTAAGCTGATGTGTGTTTAAAATCAGCTTATCCTTTTAACATGCTGTTGAATTTTGAAAATTTTGGAAGCTTTTACTGTTAAAAGGATGAAATAATCCGATTCTTATAAAAGTTTTCTTAAAGGATGAAACATTTTAACCCAGATTTGTTTTTGACAAGTTTATTTTTTTAAAAACCAAAAGCAATTTTTGTATTATATCTCATGTTGTAGTCGGAGGGGTTGTTATATACTAGTTGAGTAACAGTGTTTTGAACGCTGTTTAAAACATAAACCCTTCAGCCGTCTGGCAGTTTGTGGGTTTGGTTTAGTTACTTACACAAACATTAAAAATCAGTTCTAGAGCAGTAGTGTGTATTATCATTAAGTTGACTGGCTGTACTTACCCTAAAATTCTTCCAAAGAATTTCAATATTACTTTGTAACATGTTTTCATGGTTACATTTTCACCTGAAGTTGTTATTTACTCTGGGGGCTTATTAAATCTACGACAACCAACCACTTGTAACGAAATGATGTAATGGAAATCCATCATTTTAAAAGCTCTTGTTTAACTTTATGAACATAATAATAATAAACATTCTACTCTACACGTTGGATTAAGCTTAATGTTTCAAAATATAAGTTTAAAAGTTAAACGGAATGTTGTTTCATCATCTGGAAATAATAGTGTCTCATTTATGGTTATTTTTTTTCCCATTAATATATTATTACAAAAGAAAGTTTACTTTCACGAGCCTATGTTTGGGCTTTCTCCTGAGCATTAAGTTTCCTTGTTAAGTAAAGTAACACTAACATTGAAAACAAAAACAAAAGTAACCAATTTTCGTAATGCATTAGCAAACCTCTAAAATTTTCTTAATCACTTTAATTGAAGTGAGTTGCGGAAAGTAATTAGAGAAAGTTTCGTTTCAAAACGAGGAAATAAATCCAACTTTATTTTATTCTTAGCTACATATTTTCTAACCTAAATAGCAAACCTTACTTAATTTTAAGTAAGATTTTATTAGAGTAGAATTGTGTTTTTAAAAAGTCATTCATGGGAATTCATTTTATTCTTTTTGTTTCAATTAAGTTAAAACCTTTTCACCACCTTTATTTCTCAAGTGGAAAAGCAAATATAAGGAATTGGCAGTTAGGGATTACAGTTTTGTTCCCACTTGCTTTAGGACAAAGAAGCGGAAGTGAAAGCATTATTGACTCTGCAAACATTCCATTAAGTTCCTTTTCTTTTTCACTGTATCCAATTTCAGCCTCATTTCGTGAAAAAACTAGAGTAGATTAGATTCAAAGTACAATCCATAAATCCAATAACGATCAAGTCATTCTGCCTTGATTTTGTCATCTAAAAGATACAGGAGAAAGTCATCCTCTCTCATTTACTATCTTCTTAAAGTTAAATTAATTTATTTTGAAGTTCTGCACGAAAAGACTTTACATCATGAATTGACTAATTTGATTAAATTAATAATTAGCTGAAAGAAGAGTTCTTTAAGTTTCTTATGGAATTTCTCATAAGATTCTAAAGCACATTCCTGTATTTCATAATCAAGTTCTTACAAAAAAAGAGAATTACTTAAGTAGTTTAATAAAGAGAAAATTTTATGATATAAAATAAATATTTTGTTTAATTACATTTAAGAAAAACATTTCACAAAACTTATTACATACTCGTTTTTGTAATAAGCTAAAATGAAATTCTACATAAAATTTGATGGTGTAATAAATGAACAACTCTTTCCTTTCTTTCTAAAATTCTGGAAGCATCTTTCTTGAAAAGCGTTTAGGGAATTCTATAGTCATAGAATTAAGAATATATTCTATGCCAATGTCGTTATTCTCCTTCTATTTTAAATAATTTAATTAGTTTCATAATGTCTTCAATATGTTTAATTTTAGAACATAGCTGAAAGAAAAAGAAACCATACAAAATGAAAACAATTGAAGAAGATGATTATGGAAATAGCTTTGACTGGATCCAGGATGGTCGAAGTTCGCTTGAAGAAATCCTAACCCAATGGGAAAATTCCCTTCCTATAGCAAAATTATTGAACAGTACGATACATCGGGACAGTATGGATGAAGATCATCTTCTAGAATCCTACAAAACGAATAGAAGACTCGATGAGCCTTCTTTCTCACTTCTTATAGCAGCTTATAGTATCCTTATTCTTTTTGGAACAATTGGTAATTCCCTTGTTGTAAGTGCAGTCATCAGAAAACCATCCATGAGAACAGCTCGAAATCTCTTCGTTATTAATCTGGCGATCTCTGACCTCCTTCTTTGTGTCATAACAATGCCCTTGACACTTATGGAGATCTTAACAACGTATTGGCCACTTCCCAGTAGCACCTTCCTATGCAAATGTGTGGGTTCACTACAGGCCGTTTGCGTATTCGTTGACATAATTTCAATTACAAGCATCGCTCTTGACAGATACCAGGCAAGTAATTTTTAAATTAAATTTCTTTAAAGAATGACATTTATGCATGGGGAACTTTATAATTATATAATTTAAAATGAAAACTTGAAACAAAAGGATTTTGGTAAATTGAATAAAAGTTTTGATGACTAAATGCATAAGGAAATCAATGAACTTGTCCTTTAGTAATGCTGATGGATGATGAATGAGATAAAAGAAAGGAATTATCTGATATTTTAAAAAGAACTATCTAAGCGTATAAGTAAAATTTTGAGGGCTTTAATTGAAGTCATCAGCACTTGAGAAAAATGAGCTTGACATCCACAGCAAGGAAAGAGAAAGCTCTCTAAAATTCAGAAAGAAAGTTTAATGAAAGAGTTGCATTGATGAAGTGGAAAACTGGAACAGAGAGAAACTGTAATATGAATTCTTGAAAGACGAAGCAGAGGGTTTTGATGAATAATTCAAGGACATCCATTCAATGGAATCTCTAGAAAGTGCGCTGTATACTGTTCACTACTTGTATTTTGGTATCCCCAATTTTGTTTTCCTTTGCAACAACTTACAGATAAGAAGAAAATGATAAGCTTCTTCCTTCTTAGTAAGTTGCTGCAATTTTGCGGAAAATACATCAAGTCCTTATGTTGTTTTTAGATTTACTGGAACTGGTTTGAATGCTTTGCTGGAGTTTTAAAAGATATTAATGCAATATTCTTTTAAAAAATCTTAACTTTCTCACTTTTTTTGATTACCATAGTATAATTAATTGCACTAATTTTGAAGTCTAAAATGTCTAAGAATGTAAAAAACGTAATGCAAATATAAAATACTCATCTGT
The DNA here is from genome assembly GCA_034699725.1 of Friesea truncata. NCBI lineage: Eukaryota > Metazoa > Arthropoda > Collembola > Poduromorpha > Neanuridae > Friesea > Friesea truncata. The sequence goes on from JAQGCN010000533.1 coordinate 6,058, forward strand.
CATCTCTTAAGAAATGTGAAAAGGATAATTCAAAAAATTAACGTTAGATTTTTTTTTGCGTTAAAAATAACACATAAAAGAGCAACATATATGAATTGTTTTACTTTTACAGGCAAACGAACCAATTTAATGAAGAAGTTTTTGCTTTCTCTTTCTTTGATGAAAGCAGAAGCCATTAAGAAAAACAAAATTGTCTCCTTATACTTGTTAGACAATCAAAAATACAATAAGAATGAAAGTTGAATTTTTCTCAAATAAAATAGTTCAAAGGAGGATAACTGTAAATTAAATGCGAGTCTTTTTCTTTGAACCTTATTCTTCCGTTTTGAAGAAAACTAAGTAGTGCAGGAAATCTGAGCTAAGTTCATCTTTTTTCAAGGATATTTGAAGATGCAGGCTCACTTTATAAAAAAAACTTACAGAAACACCAGTTCAAGCATTAGGTTTCCAAAAATCAATTGAGATCATTAGTTCTAATGTAGAAGATATTTCATACTACGTTAAAACACTACCGGATCTGGAAGCACAAAGAAAAGAAAAGAAAATAAATGATACTAAAATAAAAAAATCTGCAAAGAGTGAAGGATCTTTTTTCATCTTTCATAATTTCCAGGCTTAATTTTTTAAGTCTAATCAGTAGAAACGCATTATGAAAACTTTCCCTTTGTCCAAAAGTGTAAATTCAAAAACTTTTTTTTGGATTCTGGAGTTGAAGGATGCCTTTTTTAGTTCTAGCAGCCATCATTTTAATGATGTGAACTACAATACGCGTGTGACACTTCAGATCTGAAGTTATCCTTTTTTGCCGAATTTTATTAAAATCTGAAAAAAATTACATTTAAAACTTAAGCACGAAGCCACGAACAGTAAACAATTCATTCAACTGCAATTGATTAAAATACTATTTGGCTTTCCCTCATTCCTCAAGGGAGCTTCCCTCATTAAAACTTTTTGCACAAGCATGTTAAAATTTTTGAAACTTTTTTAGCAATCCTATTGTCTTACTTATAAGCTAAGATCTATTTTTTTTAATTTAATATTAATCATGTTACTTTAATCTTGAAAAAGAATCTTGTAAAATGAAAAACGTCTAGTTAAATAATATGGTAGATTCATTTTGTTATAAAAACAACAAAAATAACTCACATGGAAGAAAATTGAAAGAAAATAAAGTTTCTTAAAATAAAAAGGGCCCTTAATTTTGCAAGTTATTTTACTTTCACTTTTATTACAATCTCATCAATTCAAAACAAAAAGAACAACCTTTATGCAAAGTATGATAATGAAGGATTGATTGAAAGTTTTTAATGGTGGAAGAAAATAAGTAAAGCTTTCATCAACTTTCTGCTAGTGAATAATTTTATATTAATCGAACCAACTTTACAGAATTTTCACCGCTACTTCACAAAGGAGGAAGAGTAAAATTAAACTTTTTTTTATGAAGTAAAAGTCCAAGTTAACATAATCTTCCTCTTCAGCCTTTGTTAAGTTACTTCCTCTTTTTCATTTTGCAACTAACTTTTTTTTAACGAATATTCGTTATCCAACCAAGCAAGCCTAAGGGATTATGGTTGATCAATTCAAGCTTCAAATAGTATTTGAAAAAGAAGCTTATCATTATATAAAAAGTAAGCTCTTGCTCAAATTGTTGTTCCAAAAAAGTTAAGAAATGAAAGCTGTAGAAATAACCTTACTCGGCTCCAGTTTCTCAATGTATTAAGGCTTGATAATAAAAAGGTAATCCCTTAAATGAACAAAAACTATTCAGTGAAAGACCACGTAAATGAAATTGAATTCAGGGAAAAAATAAGAAGTCCATTGAATAATCGCATATAGTTTTCGTCCTTATAAAAATTACCGATTTTAAATATGATCACTTCATTGGATATAATAAAATAATAAGGTTGAAAACAAAATTGATCCCGTTCATTAATTTTTACTAGGTTCCATTAAAATTTAAACCAAGAAAAATATATAAGTTCAAGTGAGCCTGTCCAAATCAAGTAGAAAAGTTTTTTTATGTTTCAATTCTGAAAATGTCACAGAATGATATTATAGACAAATGCCAGAATATTCTACAGAGTTACTTATGTACTACTGGATTTGTACTGTGTGAGATACATGTGAATGAATGCAAGGCCAATACTTTTATTCATCCTATTTTTACTAGACAAGACTATACTAAATTCTAATAGTTTGTCTGGTATTAATAAACCATAATTAAAACCATTTGAAATGTAGTAAGATGTTGTGCTTGATTATTGCAAAGAAAAGAAAAAGGGTGTAATCCTAGAACTTTGAAGTCATAATGATTAAAGCCTGCTTTCTCTTTTCTTGTTTGATGAGATTATCTAAAGATGAGCATATTTCCTTTTATCTGAAATTAAATCAATTTTTTTCATTTCATCATCCAGTGGATTTAGTTGATTTTTTTCACTCTCCAGAATAATAGTATATTGATTGAAAATTTAGATTCTGAATAGAAGGTGTCGTTTCCTAATCCAAACTCTCAAGTTGGATTTTCTCTTTGTGTACTTTCTCTGATTGAGTTTCTAAACTTTGAAGGCTTAAGTAATCCTTGGCATCCATCTGGAAAATTTAAAGGAATGTCAAAAATAAGGATTTGGAAATAATTGCTTTGTTGAATTGAATACTTGGAAATAATTACCATTTTAAAAAATGTATAATATTTATAAAGTTGAGGTTTATGAGAAATGAAACCAAAATGTAAAAACTCTTGACTAAATTTAATGAAAGAAACTTTTTTTTAAAAAAAAAGTTTTTGTATCAAATGATTAATTACGGAAAAGTTTGCTGTGTTGACTCAAGTTGAACTCGTCATATCTAAAGCATACTCAAGCTTTAAACTTATTAATAATGAAAAGAATTTCATTTTATCAGGTAATTGTCTACCCAACCAATCGCAGTCTCCAAAGACTTGGAGCAGTATTGGCAGTAGCTGTAATATGGCTTCTATCATGTATCCTTGCTGCTCCACTTTTCGTTTGGCGTACTTTGAAACACCTACCTATGGAATTTCCAGAAATTGGTCTCTCTGGAGTATCGTACTGTCTCGAAGATTGGCCCACTGAGCATGGAAGAGCTTACTATTCAATTTTTACTATCATCTTTCAATATTTTGTGCCAGTTGCCATCATCAGCTTCGCTTATTTGGGTATGTCACTTTTTTGCAAATTCTCTAAAATATATCCTGATCAAATGCTGATGAAAGATATTTATTACCAAAGCGTTTATACGTTAGGTTGTAAGATATGCTAAGCTTTTCCTGTGTAAAAGACTTCCCGTCATCACAAAATAAATTGGATTTTCTGCTACTAGATATACCATATTCACCTGACGTTTCATGTTTAAGTTCTAAGCACATTCTTTTTCTTACAAGAGCAATTTTTTTTATTCTTGTAATGATTGACAGACAACCTTTCAAGTACACGATTTTTTTAACCTAGTTTCAATAATCAGTTTATTAATTAATTTTTTCTTTTGATTTCAATTCAAATTATAAAGTTTTTGATTGTTTCATGAACCAGTGATAAACAAATAAATTAAGGGGTTATACAATCCGAATGGACGCATAAAATTTTATTTTAAAGGGAAAGTTTAGTCTTTAATTAAAATTATTTTTTGAAGGAATTTGTAAGAAACTAAGGATGAGAATGAGACCAGGCGGAGTAAGGTCTGTTAGACAAACTTCTGAGCGACAAAATGGTGGAGGAACCGACCGTGAAACAAATCGCGTCCGAAGGACCAATATTCTCCTCATTTCTATTGCAATTATATTTGGAATTTCCTGGCTTCCCCTTAATCTTCTAAATGTTGTTGCTGACCTAAATTTCCCATTCAAGGACCACAGGGGAACATATTGGATCATTTATGCCATGTGGTAAGTAAATTATTAATTATTTTTTTTAAAGGAAATTGTATAACGTGAAACTAACTAAAGATACATTTTTTGTTAGTCATATGGCTGGTATGTCGTCAGCTTGTTCGAATCCTGTTTTGTATGGTGCTCTAAACGAAAATTTTAGAAAAGAATTTCGTGAAATTTGGATCTCTATGAAAGCATGCTGTTGTCGTCGAATTGAAAACCAACCAGAACGAACGGATTCCGTTCGAAGGGCTGGTCGTGAACTTACGACTGTTTTATACAAGAAATCTAACAACACTTCACCCGAAGATGGAGATATTGAACAAAGTACGCTAATTTCTCAAGTACTTAAATGATTTAATTTTTTTCACAAGAAGGAGATGAAAGAAAACAAGGCAGGGTAAATAAATTGGAATGAAAAGGTTTATTTATTAATTGATGACCATAATTAATTAATTACTCGTAATTAATTTATTCTGCTTTGAAGAAAATATGAGAATGGATTCAATATTTTATATTCTATACTTAATTATAATGTAAGAGGTAAGCATTAATTAGTAAATCTGTGAATGATATTCTTCTTGGAGATATGAAAACTGAGGACCTGATTCCAAAATTATTTGAAAAAAATTATTAGTGTTAATAGTAAAGCCTGTGCTTATAGTTTGTAAGTGTTGGTCTGATTTTTAGTGTTTAATTAAGAATAAACTCAAGTTATTTGGTGCTATACGAGTATGGTGTTGAAGTTCTTTAATTTATTATTGGATTTCAGTAAGTTTAAGTTCTTACATCGCATTTAAATTCATTGTTATATTTCTCAAGTTGTGCCACGTTAAAAAGGTTGGAGGGTTGCGTTGGAGGGTGGGGTGGAGAAAGTAGAAGACAATTGTTAGAATAGAGAATTTGTGGCCTGAATTTTAAAATAACAATTTGAAGCTAAAAGAACGCAGCAGGAATAACCAGAAATACACAAGAACTTTCTAGGGATTAGTGAAATAATACTGCTAGTCTTTATTAGCTCATACAGATAAAGGCTATTTCCTTATTTCAATATTGCGGAGAAAGTTAGAAAACAATCAATTTCATGATTCATCATCTTCTTCATCATAATTAAAAGTCAATCTTTGTTTGAATTTTCAAAAAATTGTTAAAAATGTCAAATGAGCGAATTTAAGCTATTTTCAATTTACTTCACAAAAAACGTGTTCAAGTAAATACGAAAATAGAAAACAAAGTACATCTTCCCAATTTTTGTCTAGAGCCATATCCATCCAGGGAAAACTTTAAAATCAAAGAAAGCTTACTGCTGGTTTTCTAGTTTCAGTGGAAAATGAATTCTCTGAATCTGACCACTGAAGAAAAACAATATCAATCTGTTTAACCAGGCTTGAAAAAGTCCATTTCCGTCACATCCCAAGAGCAGAGATCTGTCGCAGTTAATTTGTTAGAATGAAATGATTCGTACAGAACCATTTGCTTGATATGGTTATAAACCACTAATTTTTTATTAAGAATCCAAGGAACCATTGAAATTGTACACAAAAAAAGTTAATAAGATATCGAGGGTTATAAGTTACCATCACCGTATCACCTGGGTGGTTACCTTTAGATTCGACCCCTCGAAACGAATTTGACAGTAAGCCATTTTGACATTTCTCTCCAGAGTAAAAGCGTCTGATAATTAATCATCGAAAATACTGACTGAGGGCAACGGTAGACGTAAACATCGCAAGCATTCCTGCAAAAAAGGGATTTCATGTGATTATCTTGTAAATAATAATATCGCAGTTATCATATTGCTCCACCACATTGCTCAGAGGTAGAATCTGGTTGAAAATAAAATGACTTTGATCATGTTACCGAACCTTTTGTTTCCTCTTATCGTAGCTTCTATATAAGTAAGTAACTTCGCTCCAGGTTCCGAATTTAACAAGCGTCTTGCAAGTGACTTCTCATCCCCTATGAATCTGGAAATAAAAAAAATCCCTGTATTTTTTATTGATCAATTTTTATAAATAGTTTATGAAGCTTTCTATCTCTTTTTTCTCTTTACTTTCACCGAAATTAGAGTCTAATGCACTTGAGTTAAGATAAGGATATCTCCCTTATAAATTCTAGAACCGGAGTCCATTAGGAAGAAAGCGAGCTGGTCGTAGCCATCACCGTCATGTTTGCTATACTTTCTTATCAGTAGGAAGCTAACTGAGAGACAGTGGGACAGTGGCAGATTGAAATTAAAGGCTTTTAACCACTCCATGCTTCAAAGATAATCCTTAATCTTCCTTTAATGAGCCAACACGTTTTTCCATTATTATAATGTCTCAACTTACTATCTCCGACACATTTAAAGGGAAAAACTAAGGGATTTAATCCATGTAATACTTTTCTGTACAAATTGAGTTCAATGCCCGGACAGATTCAAGGGCTAAAGAAATCGCAAAAGGGTCGAAGAAGAATGAAAGGAATGAAGAAAAGCGGTGGTAAGATTTAGAATTTTACACACAAGGTTTTCCGGTATTTTGTGAATCATTTCGGATTCAATCCACGGAAACATTGGCTTCTCTTTTACTGGAGGATTTTGACTTTCTTACTCTATAGTCAGGAAGTCAAAGAAAGAAAACGACGTTTCATTCGAAGAAATCTCTCGGTTGACCGATTTATACAAAATTGTATTAGGAAAATCTCGAAAAGTCTCTACATCAGATCTAGCACGTAAGACAAATTCAATTCTAGGGAATGAAGAACGATGAGCCATATTGCTTTCTCCTGTGAGCATGATAAGTGAAAGTAGGAAAAAATATGAATTTAGAAAGGAGGGGGTTAATGAGAATATTTGTTACTTTTCCATTCTCAATATCATTTTTGGGACTTTGGTTTAATATAATAACGTTTTATTGTGCTTGTGGTTTTGTGTCGAGAAAATAAAATCCTTTTCTCCATTTTCACTAGAAAACTTTCTCTAATTCTCTTCTCTTAACACCAAGCATATACCACAACTGTTCCTTAAGAGTCTAAGCCTAGAGAAATGGACTGAATAGAAGTACTACCGTGTGTTGCTAGCCAATAGAAAAAAATATCATTGAGTGAGGAAAAAAGTGAAAGAAGGCTTGATGTGAATGGTCACGAACGAAGTGGAGTGGATGGTCATGGATTTGATCTCTAGGGGCTAATTCAGTATCAATGGCCCCTACTTAAGGAGAAAAAACAAAAACGAAATGATCCAAACCTCGTCTCATCAAGAAAGGCCACTGCAAGTGGGGAGAATTTGGCAGGATCTTTGGCCACTTCACAAAGGAGTCGAAGTCGACAATCTTCTTCCCAAATTCGAAGACTTGAAAAGTAGTACTCTAGTTTCCGAAGTCTCATTTGGACGTTAAGATGGGATGAGATCGGATGTGATGTAGCAGCAGCGTGACCACGGAGTTCCTTTGGGATTATTCCTAGCATGTCCTCACTTGTACCATTTGTGTTATTAGGATGTACTGAAATCAGATCTGAAGAAGACACGACGAGGTCCCATGATGATGATAAGTCTCCTATAGAGTCAAAGTCACAAAAGAGAAATTAGATACAAAACTTTTTCCCGAAAAGAAAATAAAATCGTGATCATATTTTCATCTCGGATTTCTTAAGTTTGATGATACGGTTGAGGAATGATAAAAATTGAGAAAAAATTGATATAATTTCTCAAAAGAAATAGTGGCTTAAGTATTTTTCTTTTATTTTTAGTAGAGAAGTTTGTGGTGGCTTACTAAACGAAATATTATTGGAGCGTAACAGCTTGAGAATATTTGTAGAAAGAAAATTATAAAAATTACTTTATCTCAATTAAAAAATTAATATTGGTGGTTTAAAAATCCTACTTTTTGCATACTTTTTTTCAGTATTTTTTAATTTGTATAAAATAGGTCGATAGAAATTCAACGATTTTTTTCCATAATAATAAGGAAAGAGCTTATGTATAATAAAAATGCTGAGCATGTTGCGTTGCTGGCAATCCATAAGCTGTGAGAATTCAACAAGCGAAAAGCTATAATATAGGAAAAATGCGTTTACTTTTACTGATTTTTGAGCTGATGCTTGTTGAAGGACTCTCTCCAATACTTGTCAATTTGGTCACGTCAGATCTGACTATTCCTCCCGTGTTCTTATTTGCCCTTGCTCCACTAACTCCTTCCAAATCCCTGTGGTTTCAAATGAAAACTTGAGTTACATAAAATATATCTTTTGATTTCCATTAGTACTTCCAATTTCCAGTGTGACAGAAGTATTGATGATAGCTGAAATAAAAAATAATATACTTACCAAAACGAGTAAAGAAGGAGAATAAGGAGAGACATAACCAAGTAAAATTGTTAAAAAATTCTACCATGGCTTCCTCATTGCATTTCCTTCTCGGAAACTTTCACACTTTCACAACAAAAATCCAATTCTATTCTCAGGCTGGACTACTCCTTTAGATCTGGAATTTGAAGAGTCAATTTAAACTGGAACAAGAGCTCATTGGCACTTCTAAGGATGGAATGCAGTCAGCGGATAGAGTCAACGATGGTAATTCCTCTTCAGTCGTCAGCCGAGCGGACACATCATTTTCCCAAAGTGAAGCAATTAAACTACGCCCCCTCCTTTTACGAGCTCCCTTCATATGGCCCAGTTGACACGCTTTACTTCCGATCGCCCGTTATATTTTCAAGTATATAATACTGTTCTGCTCTGCTCACTTAGGATTTATTTTTCTACAAATATTGTCCTATATATTCTAAAAATCAGTGTATCCGTCTTCAATAATATATTATAAATATAAAGCAATTCACATTCAGTCGATCAGGTGGAAATTCAATCTTTATGACTTTGTCAACAAATCCTTATGCTTGGTTATCCGCATCCCAAATACTGTCATTTTTCTTATTCATTGGGGAATTTGACGATAACTTCCTTCTCGAATTCATTCTACGCTTCACCTATTTTTATTTATTCTGAAATCTCATATTTGAATTGAAAGCCTGGACCAGTTGGTTGAAAGGATGATGTTATTACTCCTATAAAATTAAAGAATAACTCATAAATTCGGACTCGTATAATCTAAGAAACAGATTCTTCCAATAATGCTTGTGTAAATTTTAAATTCCCTATAAAAATTGTATACTAAAAAGTTAAATGTAAGCACATTATTCCTTAGAAAATCCTTTTTGGAATATAATAAGGATTTACAACATTATTTTATTTGAGAATTTTTTATACAATAAGAATGTTAGAGGGATTTGCAATTTTATTTTCATAAATGAAATGTAATTTTCAATATTGTAATAGCGAAGTTTTTATTTTGTATATGTTGGGAAAATGTAATTGTGGAAAAGAGAAAAGACAATCATATTCTTTGGAATAAAAGCCAAGAAAGACCACTTGTGGAGTCAAAATTAGAGAGAAAGTTCAGGTTATAAGGTTTTTTTCCCTTTGTGTTGAATGTCCTTAGATAAAAGAAGGAGATAAAGAATAGAAGGAATAAAAGGTAGTTGGGTCCGTTGATTATATCGCTTTGGGTGACATGTTGAAAATTAAGAATTTTCTATTTGAATATTCTTGGATTTAAGAATTCTAAGCCTGATCTTGTGATCTCAAGAGTGAATTCCATTAAAAAAGGAAAAGAGAAAGACAGTAGTGGGAAAGTCTCCAGGGCAAGAAAAGAGAAAGTAATGAAATGGATTTTGATCCTTCTTCTTCCGTCCATCAAGTTCACCAACACCATCCCTACTAATAAACCAACGCCTACACAATTTGATTTCCCAAAAGAAGAATGATGAAAATAAATTAAATTGAACATAATCAAATTTCATTGCAATAAAAATCTTGACTTTATTAAGATCCAAAAACTGGAGAATTTGTTTAACAACTTGGGAATAAATATTTAAAACAAAATAACAATTGACAACAAACAATAACAAAATTTCGAATAAGTAATTCAACAACAAAAGAGATAATAGAAATAATATATAGAGGATAAAATCATAACAATGAGCCAGTCATTGTAATTTTCAACAAAACAATATCCGAGGTCTGAGAAATAAATTTTGAGGCTAAAATTTTTTCGAATAGGGAGAGGAGGAGAGGTGGGTCACTTCTTTGTCTGTTTGGTCAATATTGAGTCTGTCTCTCCGTATTTTGTAAATATTGTCGGAGTCTTTAGGGTTAAGGTCACTTTGCGTAATATCACGAGGATTTTGTCAGAATGTCAGCGTCTACTGGCGTAGGTACGTGGTAAGTTTTCACTGTCTGGATTACTGGGACACGTCCTTGTCCTGGTAAAGTTTTTGCGAATATTTTTGTACACTAGCCCGTGGGGATCGTTAACACTCATGGAAAAGTGTTTACAAAAAGAGGTCCTAATGACTAAACTACTTCCTAAAAACGTCAATTTCGTAATACCCTTATTAAAAATATCCTTTAAAAAAGTCAGTCTTTGGTTACGAAGTGTAAAGTAGTAGGAAGTATACGTTAATTAAAAAAAGTTATTTTGGAGTTATGTGTGTCGTTCCGTAAGGAGTATTATATAAATGTCCTTTTCCGCAATTCATGTCCATAATTTGTTCAAATAAGTTGAAGGGAAATATTTTGAGCAAATAAAAATCCCAACAATAGGAGATGAGTACGGTAATTGTTGTCGTCCGATGTATAGTGTAGTGAATTAGAGATAAGTCTGTTTGTCTGTTAAGATTCCCCACCAAGTACTATTTTAGATAAACCCAATCCATAGGATCCTCCCGAATTTTCGTAGATGATATCACGGTGATATAATTTTGCTGGAATGGAATAATATAGAAGATTTGCCAATTATTAAATGTAAGGGTTCCGTTGAGTTCTCACTACTTTCTCTCTTTGAGGTGAAAGAGAAAGTGAGTTTGAATCATGAGGAAAAAGAAAGAGAGACGAAACAGACTTTTGGCTACTGGCAATCCAATCTGAAATAATAAATAAAAAAAGAAAATTAACATAAAAGAACGCACCTTTAATTTACAATTTCTGCATGAGTTTCCAAAATTAAGTTAAGAATGAAGAGGACCCAGTCAAACAGGAAATTAAATGAGCGTGATAGTGAGTAAGTGAGTGTGAATGAACTCGGCCCACTCTTCTTCTAATAATGTAGGTGAGGGGTCAAGTTCAAAAGACACAGGTTCATAAAATCCTGTCCGACTGGCTCTATTTTCCACTTTTTTTTTCTCAGAATCTTGAACTAACAGTTCTCTTTCATATTAAATCTTTCTGGGTCAAACTTCTTCTTCCTCATTTTTTTGGTAATTATGAGTGTGAGTGATAAAGGGAGAAAACAACATAACACTTTAACTCATCTTTATCTTTACAGAAAGCTTGAAAAATTGGATCGATGATGATTGGAGGAAATAAAAATTCAATGTGAAAAAAATTCCTCACCAAGGGAGAAATTAATAAAAATTGGAAAATAAATCTACTTCCTAAAATAATTGACCTAAATTGCTTTGCTTACCCTGATTTATTGGCTTTTGTTGTAGGCGTCATATACTTTTTCGATGGCTGAGAGAACCTTTTCGGCTGTTCCAGCAATATTGTATGATCGGTATGAGCCGTAGCTGCTTCCACCACCAGCACCTCCGGTCCAACCACCGCCGCTGCTGTAGCTGTCTCCGTATCCGGAGTTTTTACTCAAAAGTGGGTAGATAACTAAACAAGGTTGGAGAAATTAATATTAGCAGACGTTAATATAATGATATAAAATTTAATTAATGAGAAATAATTATTCACCTGCAGCCAAAGCCAAGAGAACGATGATGGCTCCAAGAGCAAGGAAGAGTCCAGTGCTGAGGTCAAAAGAGAGTCCAGCATATGTGTAACCGTATGGATCATGTCCACCACCTCCGTGTTGTGGGTATGAATTGTAGTGGTATTGCTGTGAATAACCACCTCCTCGTGTAGCTTCATCAGCGACTACGGGTGACTTGGCCTCATCGGCTCTTACTCCAGCCAACACAAGGAAGGCAATAGGAACAATCAAAGCTACTGTGCGAAGCATATTGGAAGTTTAAAGGTGTGTGGGTTAACGGGTGTTCCCAAAGATGATGAACCTGAAAGAAGTAGAGAAGAACGTTAGAGAAATTCTAGACGAGATCCTGACTTCCGGTGACTTTCACTTGAAAATTTTCTCCAACTGTGAAATGTCAATAGCAAAACACAATAAACTCCACTTTGAAGTTAAAATCACTTAATTTGTATTATTCCTTAATAATTTAATTGTATGTAAGATATTATACCTGAGAGAAGGTTTTTTCTCTTGGTGGTAGTGACTCTACAACAATCGGACGATGTGTGATCTTGACTGAGGCTCCGAACCATCTCTTTATACCTGACCTCTCTCCCCCTCCAGCCAAGATCTCTTCACAATTTTTCACAATTGCGAAAATGAGTAAACCCGACAACAATAGAAGAAGATCACCCATTCCTAACTTGTATTGTTGAAACAAAAGAAATGCAGGCAGGCCTCCTACGACCCCCACCACATAACATACCAATTTTCTCCTGTTCTTGAACTTGACCACTTAAACGCATTTGATCCACATTTCTACTTTTTTTTTCATTATTGCATTAACCAACTCCGGTTCAAAGGGATGATCATAACAATGGAGTAGGTCTCTCAACCTTTTGTATCGATTTCACTTGGACTCTTAACTTTCCAATTCAATGGACATGATATATTCCTCGTAGAAAGAGAGGACATCCGCTTTACTTTAATTACTCTCAATACAAGTTCACTGTCAACAATTTTTTTAAGATTTCTCAATTTTTTTACGTGAGAAAGATTTCATCATTCATGTGCCCTCCCTCTTGATTCCTTCATGCCATAACCCGTTTACTCATTTTTACGTTTCACAAACTTTCACGTAAAAAAGGCTAGACATGACATGACCCTTTGAAAATTATCATTTTGATTTAGTCATTTTTGGTTTCACTGATTTAATGAATAATGTACAGGTGTATTAAGAGATTTCACTAAAAATCGAGTATAGGAATAATAATAAACCGTACAACAGTGTTATGCAAACCGACGAAGTTAGGGAACTTGTCATGCTTAATCGCTTGTAATACTTT
>JAQGCN010000534.1:0-19054 GCA_034699725.1 Friesea truncata
TTTAATTTTGCTTAAACACAAAATCTTACAAGATGAACAACAACAGTCATAGATTTCTATTTCAGGTATAAAGAGATGAAGTTGTAACTTACAATTGACTTTGGCATTGTTGTTGTATTGTAGTAAGATTTGGAGATAAGAAATTGTTTAGGAAGATGAAAATGGAAGGAAAAGATGATTGTAAAGATGCTAACAACAAAAAGTAACTGAGGGATCCTTTGCAGAGGTACATGTTAAATCTTCGAAAAGGACGTCAAGTTCAAAAACTAGGACATATTTAAACTCGCGAAACGCAAATAATTATAATTAACAAACTTTAAATTCCCATCGGAATTATAAAGAGTCGAATACATTTATGCTTATATCGTAATACAATTTTACACAATTTTGATGCTCTCAGACCCTGAAATCGAATTAAGGGTAACAATACTATTAAATTAAAAAATTCCAAAAAAATGCTCATATTCCCATTGATTATAAAGCCTTCAGTATTTATTTGAATAAATATTTTTAAGTTAATTCTTGTATTTGCTCGTGCTAAACCATGTCCTAGGAAAATTAAACGAGATGCAATGCAACTGACCTACTTTAATGAAAATCTGACTTGATGCAATTATGAAGAGATCGGATAAACAAAAGTGAAATTTTATTGCCTTAACTTATGCGTTATTTTACAACCACATTTTTAACACCTTCGGAATCAAATCAGGCATTTCATTTCATTCATTGCTTGAAGATATTTCAAGTAACATTGATTGGATCATGGCTGATATTTTCTATGATTAGACTATTGTGTGCGAATGGTTAAAACGGTAAAGATAGAAACTTAAATATGAGGTAGGTAGGTTAGTAGGTGAATACAAAATTTTAATTATAAACTCAAGAAGATCTCTTTAAATACTCAAGTGTTTAAAAGACCGCATTATCGGTATATTAATTTAGGTAACACTCAATCTTTGTCTGGGATGACACATCCTACCGTCAATTTAAAACAAAATTTGTCCATCCAGAATTTCTGGTATTTCATTCCCAGAACTATGTTTAATTCACAATTTTATTCCGAAATACCTGTGGTTGGTAACTTTTTCATATGAAACACAGATATTGGGCATTAAATCATATAATAATGAAGTCGAGTTTATTGAATTGAGTTTACCATCATAAAACATTATTCATATGAGATGAAGGAGGGTTATCTTATGATCAAAAGAAGATGCAATAATGATCTTATATGAGTGGGAATAAAAACCCATTAATTTATTCAAAGAAGGCGAAACAAGTTTAAGGGTAGAGGATTCAAAAGTGAAAGTTTTTTTTTGCATTTCCGTCTATTGTATAAATTTTGATCTTGGATCGAACTAAAAATACTAATCAATTTAGCTAAATTTATTGTCTTGTATAAAAATTTTCAATATAATGTTGTCATCTTTTAAAAAAAAGTCAACTTTGAATAATTACTGGAATAATAAAAATGTGTTTATCGATTTATAATAAATGAAATGACAGATTAAAATTCAAATTATTTCACTTTTCATTCAATAATTTGTGATTTAAAACTTTTAAATTTTGTCAAGTAATTTTAAAAAAATGTAAAGGTTTTATACAGTTTTCAATTTAACATGTATTGCTACATTTTTAACAATCGATGAAAGAATGCTTATTAATTTGGAAAATAGGACGCCATATGCTTAAGGAATTGTGGTGGTTTGCCAAGTTTGTCGAATGCAGAGTGAAAAAAAGAGTCTGCTGCTAACTTGTTGTAACTCGTTTAAAGTTCATTTCCTTTTTGCAGAAAAAAAAAGGTGTGAACTTTGGTGAAGTGAATAAACCCCTCCCTCTGCCATTATTGTCAATTTCCTCGAAAATATTTTAAAGTTTCACTTTCATTTGTTTTGAATACGCACTTTTTAACATTGAATACACGCATTAAGTTAACTTTTGCCATGAAGTAAGTAACTGAATAAAGAGCTCTATATAATTTGTGTGCCTTAGAAATTGAGTTTAATTGGATATCATCATGCAAAAACCAATGGATCCTCCACCACCATCATCAGCTTATAAACCATCATCACAATTAGTCGATAATAATTTCATGAAATGTCTCAAAAGGGATCCATCGAGAAGGACTACGACGGATGTGCAATGCATTTACTTTATGCTGAGGTAAATTACGCTGTCTTAGCTTAACTATAAAGCTGGAATTCCTAAGTTCTACAAATGCATTGATATTGAGGTTTTAATTTTGATGTTTACTAATTGCAGATCACTAGATTGTCTTGCACGAGTTGATGACACTCAGTTATTAACAATCGGTGCAAATTGCACCTTTCAATCCCGTTGTGCAAATGATATTTTATACTGTCGTGGTGAACTTGCTTCGCATTGGTATATTTTGCTATCTGGCTCCGTCTTTATCGATGGGGCCATGTTCCTTCCAATTGTCAGGTAAACTAATGAATGTCAAAGAAGTTAACATAAGCTATTGATTTCTGTGGTGACTAACTTAAGATCAACAATTCTGTTTTATTTTAGTTTTGGCCGTCGACTGACTACAAACCAAAGCCGTCGTCCCAATGAGTGTCTAATACTTGAACCGTCCGAAATGATTTGCATCGAATATGAATCACCTGTAAACAACGCTATGTTAAGTGCAAATTCTAGAATTAGTGCATATAGCAATTATTCATCTGACACTTCTTCTGCTTATTCCGGTGAGTATTTTTGCGGTGTGCATGTGACTTAATATAAGTTTTAGTTCAGCAACCAAAATTTACCTAAATATATTTCTGTTTTATAGGATCTGATACTATGGGATCATCCGTTGTGTTGGATAATCAATCTGACAATGACATGGACTTATCGGGTCTTGTAGAATCTACAGTAGATTCTGATGATGATTATGATGATATGATCAATTCCATGGATTCGCTAACCGTTAGGTAAGAAAGCATAATAGTTTAAACTGTTGCTATTAGTTACTCTTGTTTGCTATTTTGAAAATCCAGGGATGCGATTCGCGAATGTCTAGAAAAAGATCCCTCAGAACGAAATGATCACGATATAACTGTCCTATTGGAATTCACTCAACATCTTGCAGCCTTCAACGACCTTACAGCGGCAGTCCGTAGAGCTCTATGCCAAGTCATGGTTTTTGCAGTTGTAGAGAAATCCAACACAATAGTTTTAAACCATGGTGAAGAACTTGATTCATGGAGTGTTGTTGTAAATGGATTGGTGGAAGTAGAAGAAGATGGACAGACATATTTGCTTCAACCTGGTGACAGTTTTGGATTACCTCCAACATTAGATAAGCAATATTTTAATGGAGAAATGCGAACAAAAGTAGACGATTGTCAATTTATCTGTGTTACTCAAGAAGATTATTACAGAATCCTAAGACAAGTAACTAAATATTTCTAATCCTTAAATAAATGAAGAAAGGCATCATTTTTATCAATAATTTTCAGGGACGAGAAAATCAAACAAAAATCACAAAAAATAACGCAACTGTATTAGTGACAGAACTAAAACCAGATTTAGGGTCGATTATAATCCGGGGAACAGTTGAAGAATTGATGAATCAATTAGTAGCCAATGAGAATCCATCGATTGATCCTACTTACGTTGAAGATTATCTCCTAACACATCGGATATTCACAGGTAGCAGTAATTTAGCTAGTTGTTTAATGACACGGTTTGGGGATCATTTTGTTCGTGACCGAGTTGCAAGAGTAGTGCTGCTTTGGGTTAATAATCATTTTGTGGATTTTGAAACCTGTGAAGTGCTAATGGGATTTCTAATGAGGTAAAATCAATATTGAATTTTAATGCATGAATAACAAAGTAACCGATGAGATTTCTAATTTTTAGATTCCAAGATCTTTTAGAAAAGTACAAAGAAATGAATCCACAATTACGACTTTTACAAATTGCTTGTTCTGCTAAATCTCGAACAAGAAAAGTTGTTTTGAGTAGACCCTGTCGTGATGATCCTCTTCCATTTAATATTATGGGTGGTAACGAAATTGGACATGGGATTTATATTAGTCGGGTAAAACTTTTAAACAATTTTCTACTTTTTTTAATCTGCTGCATATTTTTCATGTTATTTCTTCTCATCTTTGCAGGTAGAAGATACATATAGTTCAACACATCATGGAAATCTCAGATTGGCCGATGAGCTATTAGAAGTAAATGGACAATCAATGAGTGGAGTAAGTCTCAACAAGGCTTACGACTTGCTCAAAAGTTCTACGCATTTAGTAATTAGCGTTAAGTGTAATTTTCTAGGTAAGTCAGTTATTAAGTTAAGTATTTCTTTATAAGAAATTAAATAGAATTTATTCTTTTAGGCTATCATGAATGCTCCCATACTCCTACCATACCCTCCGAATCTACGGCAACTAATAGCACTCACATTGTTCAACTTAATAATAAAACAAAACCAACCAGAAAAACTATGTTTTTTGGTTACCTGAAAAAGTTGCATATCCTACCTAAAACGGAAGTTGAGGAGGAAATAGATTCCAATTCAGTAGGAAGTGATAATGTCCAGCTTCCTGAAAATGTTCTCAAAGTATACAGGTAAGTTAAGTTAATCTTAACATTTTTCATTTTTCAAACAATTTGTATAATTTATAGGACCGACCAAAGTTTTAAGTACCTTCTCGTAAATCGTGAGACCACTGCGCAAGAAGTTGTCATGTTGTCTTTGCAAGAATTTGTTGACCTCGCTGGCCATAATTCTCGTGATTATGCTTTATTTCAGGTAAGTTTTAAAAAGTTGAAGGTTAGTTTTGTTATTTTGAGTTTTGCTTTATTTGTTTAGGTATCTTGTCCGACATCAACTCATATCAAGCAAACCCGGTTACCTCCGACACTCGATTCTCTAGCCGAGAGGCTACCTCTCGGATCTCGCTACTACATTAAAAAACAGGACAGCTCTTGTCCATGTCTCCCTGATGACAATATTCCAGATCTGTTAAAAGAATCTGAAGTATCCATTCTTAATCTTAACCCTACTCAACTTGCATATCAACTCACACTTGAAGATTACGTCATTTTCAGACAAATTGAACCAACGGAATATATTGATGATCTGTTTGGATTAAAATCTAACTACGGGACACCAAATTTGACTCAGTTTAGTCATCTCGTGAATAAAGAGACTTATTGGGTCGTGAATGAAATTCTGAAAGAAGGAAACGTGAGTAGGCGTGTTAGTGTCATAAAGAGGTGAGTGTTTTGATTTTTTACAAATGCAAAAAAAGAAAATAATTTCACCATTTTATGTTAATAGGTTTATAAAAATCACAAATGTTTGCAAAGAAATACGAAACTTCAATTCTATGTTTAGCATCATCAGCGGGTTAGGGAATCAAGCAGTAAGTCGACTCAAAGCTACTTGGGAAAGGGTACCAAATAAGTATCAAAAAGCTTTCAAAGTAAGTTTAGAATACATGTTTTGTTGTATTTTTATGTCATTAAATTATGATATTTTGTTTTAGGAAATGCAACAATTAATGGATCCCAGTCGTAATATGGGAAAATATAGAAGTCTTTTGGCCAATGGACAAACGCCTATGATTCCATTTTATCCTATTGTGCGAAAGGTAATGCAAATAATAAGCATGAAGTGTAAAAATTATTATGTCAGCCAAAACCAAAGCTTTTATATGTTTTTCTAGGATCTGACATTTATTGACTTGGGTAACTCAACTACAATTGACAATCTAGTAAATTTCGAAAAAATGCGAATGTTAGCTAGAGAAATTCGAACATTAATTCAGATGTCAACAGCTCCTTTTGACACAACTTCTACACCAATATTAGCCAGTATGAATCAATTGAAATCCTCTTCAGCACAACTCACAACTACTACGGGTAAACGAAGAAAACTTCCACTAAATGCTAAGAAAATGTATGAAGAAATGAATATGATACGAAAAGTAAAAGCGTATCTTAGCAAATTGAACATCGATGAAGATGAAGAAGTTCTTTGGGCAATGAGCTTAGCGGTTGAACCAGAACAATCAAGTAAAAAAGTAATACAGGAACCTCAACCAGTTCGGAAGGCACCTTCTTCTCCCACACTCTCTACGACGAGTTCTAGTGACTCTAGGAAGTTATATCCACTCAGCGGAAGTTTAGCCCAATATC
Organism: Friesea truncata; assembly: GCA_034699725.1. Lineage (NCBI taxonomy): Eukaryota > Metazoa > Arthropoda > Collembola > Poduromorpha > Neanuridae > Friesea > Friesea truncata. The sequence continues at coordinate 6,160 of JAQGCN010000534.1, forward strand.
AAAAGCTGATGTCATTAAGCGAAAGATCACGAACAAAGAAACCACAGCATGGTGGGAATGGTAATGGAAATGGTGGTGTTGGTGTCACGGGGAGTTCTTCGTTAAGAGACCTCGACATTCGAAGTTCTGAAGGCGCCGGTGCAAGTGCAGTTGCTAGTGCTTTGGTTCCATTGAGCACTGAGTCGAGCAGCGTTTGTCCAGCAGGGAAACAATGATTTTTCACAGAACAAGCAAACAATAAATTCTTTTGTGTAGAATTTGTTTTTATTATTAATTTAAATGAAGTTTAATTATTATTATTATTATTGTAAAATTGAAGCTTTTTATATCAACAAACAAAGACGCTGATCCTCGACTTTATATCTGGAATTTAAAAGGGCATAAAATAAAATTTAGAAATATTTTGTGCATGGACTTATGTTTAAGAGTATGAGGGAAATAGCCCGGCTAACCCAGCAACGATTTTTTTTAAATCGATAACTTTTGAACGGAGGTATTAAATGCAATTTCGCGCTCATTAAGTTGTTCTAGACAAGATTACCTTTAATTTGACACATTATAGAAATTTTTAGGTCATATGGTTCATTAGTTTTTGAAATTCAAAGATAATATATAATTTATAAAAAAATTAGTATCTTTGAATTTCAAAGTATTAGTATTATAATTTATTCTCATTCTAAATGTTAAAAATCTTAACAAAGAAAAAGCAATATTTTTGCAATATAATATTTATTCGGTATATTTATTAAGAAATTCCTTATTTTGCCAATATGTTTTAAGACTGTTCTCCTGTTAGTCCTGTTGTTGGATTAGCAGTGTAACTTTCACAAAGGGTGTCTAAAGGTACATCGCATCTTTCGTCCATCCATTGCCATCCTAAATTCCCATATCTCTGGTAGTGAATTTCCACACAGTTTACATGCTCCAGATTGTTGGGTTCACGGCCATCCCAATTTGTATATTTGAATTCAGCTCCGGAAGACAACCATACAAAAGCATTCTTCTTACGAAATCCACCAGTCCAAAGACGATCCTCGTACCAATCTGCCTCATCTTCCAATGGAATTCTGAGGCCCAGTTGTTCTGCTTCGGATTCTATAGATCCCATTTCTAGGCCATAGGATCTGCATAGTTGTAAACTAGACAGCCAAGGCAACTAAATTATAATTTAACAATTAATATTATGTCATCCAACGCTAAATGGGGATTTAAAATTTTAACTTACTTTCCTATTTACGCTTCGGTAAAAAAATTTTTTACCGACTCTTCCAAGGAGCTTCATTTCAACCTGATTGATAAAAACAATATAAAATTAAGATAAGAAATATAAGGCGAATGTATTTCATGGAATTATACATCAGAAGACTCAACATCAGGTCCAAGTGCGAAGACAAGTATAACACCAATTAAAAATACAGTGAATAGTACCCTGTGTAAATATCAATTAAAACTAGTTTAACAGAGAAATTATATTAAACAAAACTTACTTTCGTTCCATATTAGTTTTTTTTTGTATTTAAACGTAAAGGGTAACTCAACGTTAAGGAAGGTATTGCATCAGTTACTTATAGCCACTGCAGACCTTGTATATTAAAATCACAAGGTTAATATTACATTCATTGTTTAAATTTACTTTTAAAATTTTAAGGTTTTTTCCTTAAGCTACGCCATTGTTCTAGAGTGACCTCAGTTACTACTAAAAACAAAATAATTAGCGGCATATGCAAGAAGGAAAAAATATTTTTGCAATATTATATTTATTGGATTTATTCATTAAAAATTAATCAGATTCATTATTTTGCTAATATATTTTAAGATTGTTCTCCTGTTGTTGGATTAGCAGCGTAACCTTCACAAAGGGTGTATGAGGGGTAATCGCATCTGTTGTCATTCCATACGATATTATTGAATTTATATAAATAAATTTCAACACAGTCTTCGTCATCCTCCAGATTATTGGGTTCACCGTCAGCCCAATTTGTATATTTGAATTCAGCTCCGGAAGACAACCATGCAAAAGCATTCTCGGAATAACGAAATCCTGCTGTCCAAAGACGGGAGGTTTTTACGTATTCATACTTTAATAGACTGTTGAGGCCCAGTTGTTCTGCTTCGGATTCTATAGATCCCATTTGTAGGCCAGAGGATTTGCATAGTTGTAAACTAGACTGCCAGGACAACTAAATTATAATTTAACAATTAACATTATGTCATGCAACGCTAAATCGGGATTTAAAGTTGTGACTTACTTCACTATTTACGCTTCGGTAATAAATTTTTTTACCGACTCTTCCAAGGAGCTTCATTTCAACCTGATTGATAAAAACAATATAAAATTAAGATAGGAAATATAAGGCGAATATATTTCATGGAATTATACATCAGAAGACTCAACATCAGGTCCAAGTGCGAAGACAAGTATAACACCAATTAAAAATACAGTGAATAGCGCCCTGTGTAAATATCAATTAAAACTAGTTTAACAGAGAAATTATATTAAACAAAACTTACATTCGTTCCATTAGTTGATTTTTTTTTGTATTTAAATGTAAAGGGTAACACTCAACGTTAAGGAAGGTATTGCAAAGTTACTTATAGCTACTGCAGGCCTTGAAAATCATAATGACGAGGTTGATATACATTCATTGTTTAAATTTGCTTTTAAAATTTTAAGGTTTTTTCGTTAAACTACGCCACGCCATTGTTCTAGAGTGGCCTCAATTAGCGGCAAATGCTTAACAAAGAAAAAATATTTTTGCAATTATTCGATATATTTTGCTAATATGTTTTAAGATTGTTTTCTCCTGTTCTTTAGATTAGCGTAACCTTCACCAAGGATTTCTTTTTCTTGAGCGGTGTGATTCCATTACGATATTATTGAATTTATTTAAATAAAGTTCAGCACAGTTTCACCATCCAGATTGTTGTCAGCCCAATTTGTATATTTGAATTCAGCTCCGGAAAGCAACCATACGAAAACATTCTTGGAATAACGAACTCCAGCAGTCCAGAGACGCTCCAGGTTTAATTCATCCTCCAATAGACTGTTGAGGCCCAGTTGTTCTGCTTCAGATTCTTTATATCAAAGATCCCATTTGTAGGCCATAGGAATTGCATTAAGTTGTAAATTAGACAGAAGTAGAGAAGAAAAATGGTGATGGCACATTTTTGCTTCGTAGGGATTATGCATAACAATATTGCTTCCTGTATACGGTTAAACCTGTGCTTCATACTTTAATTTAATAATTTAACCATAGCATCAGAACTTACAAAGAAAGGATATAAATATTTAATATTGTAGAGTTTATTCAATCTCATTCTTTTACACTATTTAATAGTAAAGACATGGTAAAACTTATATTTTATTTCTTGTACAAATGATTTTTTATATTTCAGTTATTAGCGTCGGGAATTTTAGCAATTGTGACTGATTCCTTCGCTTTTACGAACGTCCAGATTAAATGGTATCTTTTCACGAATGAAGATACGAAATTAACTTCGCCTTCAAAACCTGCAGGAGCTGTCCAATAAATCACGAGGTTATTTTTTCCTCCTCTTACACCATGGAATGCCGCATTTCCAACACCATTTCCACAGTCATGAGTTTTAACAGTATCAGTTTCTTGAAATGTGCCAATTGGGATTCCATCAGATGTCCTGGCTTGGAGATAAAATCCTAAAAATTTCTCGCTTCCAGACAGGGCGACCATTATAACATCACCTTGATGAATTATTGTAGAATTACTGATTACTTTCACAGAGTACGGTGGAGGTAATGTTTGACGCTCGTCCTCGTTTCCCATATGTTGTGGTTTCATTGACCCACAAACATTAAACGCGTTTGGAACATAATTTTGCCTAGGCAGTGCGCTCCCTATCAATAATGTGATGATAAAGTAAGAATTGACTATCTTCGCCATTTTTAGTAAGTATCTGTTATTCAGGCGTTAAAGTGTGAAAATTCCTTGAAAACAAAAATTACTATTTTCTAATAATTCATTAAAAGTTATTTATCGAAATTGAATTCAGTCACTAATGGCACTGTCAAACTACAATGAAATTGAACAAGGTGGTTCCCCTGGTTGACAGTCGTTTTCTTGGCGTCAGTCGATGTTTGTTCCTTTTTCTGAAGGACTCATCTAACCATTGTTATTACTTAAGCCAAGGTTAACTTGGACTGATTTAAGGGAAAAATAAAATAGCTCCAAATTGTCAATTGTTCTCTGAATAATCATTGATGAATGATGACGTTTCCATCCATCGCCATCCACAGAAAACTTAAAACCTAACAATTTTATAGAATGCTTTCCTGAATGCTGGTAGCATAGCTGCATAAATGACAGGATTAAGAGCACTATTTACAATATCTTATCCATCTAAAATCTTCAAAGACAACAGTCGATACTGAACTGGAATCTAAACGGTGGAGAAGGAAAACCGTGAAAAACGGATAATATCAAAGAATGAAGCCTCCCACAACAATCGTCAACTTCTTAGCAGCACGTACTTGCCTTTTAAAATTTCTTTTGACGAGGTTGTCGATAATTGCAGCAGTGGAGGTTGAAGTATCATTTTCTTGTCCATCTCCTTGTACTTTACTTTCACTTCCAACATGAACTCGGAGCGGAGGTTTCCCAATCCAAATTCCTTGAGTCCATTTCGTACAGATGAAATAAGGCGTCCTGTTACCAAGAAAATTCTACTGTAGGATCATAATTAAAAGTGGAATGTTAAATATTCCAACACTGGCGACCATTACTACTTCGAGTTGTCGAGTCCAGAGAGTTGTTAATAGCAACCATTTAAATAACAACTCTCTGGTCGAGTCGAAATTGATTTTCGGAGTTTCTGGCCAAATTCACCCAAAAGATTACGTTTAAGATTCACCGGCGGGAAGTAATTTTGAAATTTTGAAAATTCAATTGATTTGTTTGTTTTCTTTTTTTTTAAATTCATTAAAATTAAAATCTTTAAATTTTTTCCAAAAAAAGCGTCAAATAAACAAAAATTAGTCGGTTCGTGTAAAATTCTCGGATCGGTATTCGGAGTACAAAATTGGTATGCTTTATTAATTCGTTTTCAGAAATACTCAAGCTTTTTAATTGTTCACTTAGTGTTTAGTTTTTGGCTTATTGTGGTTATTTATTTCAGTTTCATTAACCTCACTTTGACACTGCTTCTTCACCCCACCTCACCTTTCTTTTGGGTATCCTGTTTCACTGTTGCTGTTCGTTTCGTTGTGTAATTTGCCTCTTTATATTGGAATGAAATGCTTTTTGGAAATATGTTTCCCCGATTGTATCATCCTCTAATTTTACGGTACTTGCGCATGTGCTTTCAATAATAGTCATTTGTTTGTGTGATGTCAACTTTGTTATCGCTGCGATATGTCGCAGTGGTGGTATTTATTTACTTAACTCATATTTTATTAATTCTTTTCGAAAATTTTAGAGGAGCCTGTAAGGAAAGTTGCAAGTGTACTTGTCGCTGTATCACTGGTGAAGCTTTGACATTTTCAAATCCACTCCACATTGAGTTAAGCCATCGTTTAAGGAGTAAGGATATTATGAGTGCTGGACAAGAACCTGAACCAGGTCCATCTGGGTCTGGGTCTTCCAGTACTTCATCCACAAAACGTAACAGCCTTTCACAGGGACAGCATGATAGATTACGATGTTTATTCTGCAGAATCGTTGATGGAAATGAGTCATCATCAAAGAACGAAATCTTATTTCAAGTATAATATAACATTGCTTTTAAGAATAGAACATGAGTTAATTATTTTCTGAATTTATTATAGGATGAGGAATTTGTTGTTTTCCCTGATATTCGTCCAGCTTCAATTTATCACCTTCTCGTAGTCACAAAGGAACACATAAAAGATGCCAAATCCTTGACGGCCTCTCAAGCCCCTCTGATCGATCGCATGGTTGACACTGGGAAAAAAGTGTTAAGCGAAAGGATCGCTTCTGAGAAGAAAACATCGTCAGATAATCCTGAAAATATAATTGCAAACACCTTATTCGGATTTCACTGGCCACCTTTTCATACTATTAGCCACCTTCATCTTCATGTCATCGCTCCTTCTAATCAAATTGGTTTTATTGGAAGAATTATTTTTCGTCCGAATTCTTATTGGTTTGTTCAGGTTAGTCATAACTAATTATTTCTTTGTATTTATTATCAATCAAGCAGCGTGTATAAGATTATTTTTTTCATAGCCAACATGGGTCAAAGAGCGCTTAACAAAATCTAAACCTGAGATTCTGGACAAACCTGATTCAGCTTAAACTCATCGTCATCATTCCTGTGATTTCCAGTATTTTCCATTAGGAAACTCATACACCAAAAGTGATTCGTCTTTAACTTGAGTGCTGTAGCCATAATCCTAAAAATGAACACAATGAAAGTTGTGAATCTGACAAGCTAAGGATAGCTTCCAAAAATACTTTTACAAAATTTTATTTTTCTGTTAAAATATAAACTAACCTTTGGAGCAATGTAATGAGCGTCCATTAAAATTGGGGGATTCACAAAATGCTCGTGGAGATGATCCACCCATTCTATCATTCGATTGTTTGATTCCGCGGTAAGACTGATGTAGTCCCAGATTTGTAAATGCTGTACCATCTCACATAGACCGACACCACCAGCATGTGGACACACTGGTACTGATACGTGATACAAATAATCAATATTAATTTGTCTTGCAAATATTTTATAGTAATTACTTCCAAATTTTTTAGCCATGAAATACACAGCTAGATTTTCATTAACTCCACCAAGACGACATGAATCTATCTGACAGAATGACATTCCTTCCGCTTGGAATAGTTGTTTAAAAATGACTCTATTCTGACACATTTCTCCAGTCGCCACTCCAATTCCAAGAGGTTTGAGAGCTTTAGCAATGGTGGCATGGCCCAAAATGTCATCAGGGGAAGTTGGCTCTTCAATCCATAAGGGTTTGAATTCTTTGAGTTGATTGACCCAATGAATTGCTTCTTCAACTTCCCATCGTTGGTTAGCGTCGATCATCTGCTCATAAAGTGTCTAAATCAATTTGAAGTGACATATGTTACTTAACTTACCAAGTTCCTATCTGGTCCGATGCTATCTCTTACTAATTTACAGCGTTTAATGTCATCTTCGACATTTTGACCAACTTTCACTTTAAAACTTGTGAAGCCTTGTTTTATGAAATCTTTACAAAGTTTCTTTACTGTGTCGTCCGAATAGCCTAACCACCCTGTAAATGTCATTGAATGAATATTAAATTGTTAGAGCGACATTTTATGTTAATCTAACCAATTTGTGTAGTATATGCTAAATATCCCTTAGTTTTCATTTCATTTTCTCTTTGAAGTTCTGTTTCACTTTTCTTTTCTTTAAGCATTTGTACACATTCATTTGGAGTGATAACGTCCAATCTGGATAGATTCCGCCAAAGTTAAGCCAAATTCTTATATAATACAAGTTCAAAATTTACATATATCGAAAATCAATTGTTGACACAAGTCGTTCTGGAGTAAGATCCACAAGTAGCTTCCATAGCGGTTTTTGCTCATATCTTGCCCAAAGATCCCACAATCCATTGACAATTGCTGCTACTGCCAAGTGTATTACCCCTTTCTCTGGTCCAACCTTTAAAATCCAATTGAAGTAAAGTGAAACCGGATAGAAAGTTATTCAAGTCCATACCCATCGTAACTGAGATTCGCTGGTCAACTTTCTCCAAAATTGAGAAAAATTTCTCCAGATTTCTTTAGCGTCCTCTCCGACTACGAGAGGACTTAAGGCTCGTAAAGCTTGTACAACTGGTAAGAAAAATAAATTTTTTCATAAGTTTAAAATTTAGTTAATTGAACGATTATTACCAACCTATTTCTGTCCCACGCCCAAGTGTAAATGCCAATCCATACCCTTTCAAATCTTCCCTCTCTAAAATATGGATGATTACATAAGCGCATGAGTAGTCCGGATCTGTATGCACTGTATAGAGAATGTTAATTAAAATATTTCTGATTAGAAATTTTGTTCAAGCTTTTTACTAGCATCAGATCCATGGAATTCCTTCGATGTTGGAAATCTGATATCTCTGATTTCAATTCTTTCAATTTTTAGCGACATCTCAAAAACGGATTTATTTTTCTAGAATTCAAGAAGCAAAATTAAATGAACAATTTTTTACAGCTGCTGCTATATTAATCAAAATATTCACTCAAGGACTTTCTACGTTATGCAATGAAAGATCTGAAATTTTTCAGAATGACAGGACGAATTAGATAAGGATGACTTATCATCTAAACATTTAAGTTTTATTACTCAAGTTTTGGTCCATGTCATCCCATCATTTGTATACACAAAAGGGATAGAGTCCATGCTAATTTTAACTTAATCTTGCAACTAATTTGGACTAAAGTGGAACCACTTGACTCATTTTGACTCTTCTAACCACTACTAAAGTAAACTCAATTGGAAAACGACAAAACCGGCATTAAGGTTTTCAGCCTGTGTGGCTGTGTCCAGCTTCGCTGTCTGCGGCTAAAAATTATGATTCCGTTGAAACATATTTTTGTAAAGAGTTTTATTTGTCCAAATTAATATGGTCTTGGTGAGTTTTTAATTACGACAATTGATGTTGGTGTTGTATTGGGATTATATCTATCACGATTTCCAGGAGGAGCCCCCTGACCGTATCCAGGACCAGCGCCCCGACCTCCGTATCCACCACAAGTAGCACTGAAATTAATTAAATTAATTTAGTTTAATGAAACAGTAAAAGTGTATTGATTGAACTTGAACATACCTTCCAAAGTGAGCAGGAGCATGTTTTACGCCACAAGCACCCATAAAATCTTCACAGCCATCATTCCCGTGATAACCACCGCAGTCTTAAATTAATTTTTAAGTTTAAACTTAAAAGCAGTTTAATTAAAATGTATATAATATAAATGTGTTAGACGTACCATCAACACAACTACCTTGCTGACCACATTGATTTCCTCCAGTATCACAGCCATCGTCCTGACTTGGAACTAATATTAATAGCTTAGGTGGTGGTGGTGGTGCGGGACGAATTAATAATAGTTTAGTTGGTGGCGGTGGTGGTGGTGGAGGCTGTAAGTCCAGTTTAGCCATGATAATGATGCTACCCTCCTCTGGTGACTTATTTTTCTTTTTAACTGGTGCCTTTTTTTTCTTAATTGCTGGCTTTGTTTTCTCCTGAGCTTCTTCATCGTCTTCGGCCTCGGTCTCTGCCATGCCCTCATCTACTGGTGCCGGCTTCTTTTTACACATTACGGTTCCCATAACGTAAAATCAATCAATCATATCTTAAATATAAAAAATTTTAAAAAAATGCATTACTATAAAAATGCTATAAAAATTCTAGTGCCGGAAATCGGAAAAAACAAACCATCATTCCAGTATTCGTAGTCATGGAACCTTTGATTCATGTTATCTTAATCCAACAATTTGCATTATACTCTTTCATACTTTCATACCTATTTCCTATTATAAATCTTCCATTTTTAAAATATCGATAATTACGTAAGCGCATGAGTAGTCCGGATCTTTATGCACTGTATCAATTTATAGAATGTATTAGTTAAAATATTTCTTAGAAATTTTGTTTAAGCTATTTACAAAAGCATCAGATCCATGGAATTCCTTCGATGTTGGAAATTTGATATTCCAGATTTCAATTCTTTCAATTTTTAACGACATCGCAAAAACGGAATCCTTATCCCTAAAAATATGTTTAAACTTAAAGAAACAAAGTTAAATGAAAAGTTTTCTAAACTGCTGCTATTGATCGAAAGATTTAATTTAGATTTTAGATGAAGCATTCTAAGTTATGCTTATGCAATAATAAAATATCTGAAATTTTACAGAATAACTGGACGAATTAGATAAGGATTACTTAGCATCATTTAACATTTAAGTTCTTATTTCTCATGCTCCCTGTCATCCCATATTCCATGTTCCATCGTTGTACACACAAAAGGATAGAATCCATGCTATTTTAACTTATTTTGTCACTCTTTGGGACTAAAGTGGAACCACTTGACTCATTTGACACTAACTCAATTGGAAAATGACCAAATCGGCATCAAAGGTTTTAAGAACACTCAGTTTAGCATTCACCAGATATGTAAGTTATTTTGTCACTTAAAATGAAGCTTTTTTGTAATTTAAGTTCCTTGTTATATTTTAGAATTTGGAACATTTCATAATGTCTTCTAAAGTTCAAAAGAATCGAAGTTATTTAGGAGCTGCAAAGGCAAGTGGCAATGCTGAGTTTGTAATTGATTTACGAAGCGATACTGTAACAAGACCGAATGAAGCCATGAGACAGTGCATCGCAAGGGCTGAAGTAGGAGATGATGTTATGGGAGAAGATGTCACCGTGAAAGGTTTCAAATTTTAATAAAATGGAGATTAAAAATGAAAAGATAAAAAATAATTGTAGATTTGGAGCGAAGGGTAGCAGAATTGCTGGGAAAGGAAGCCGGTCTCTTCATACCATCCGGTACAATGGGAAATCTTTTAGCATGTAAATATTATAATATCCATGATTACTACTTATGACACTGGTGATGAGTCAATTGAATATTTTAGTGTTAGTACACTGTAATAAAAGAGGGTCGGAAGTTATCGTTGGGGATAAATCTCATATCTTCAAATATGAACAAGGAGGCATGGCACAAGTAAGTTCTGTACGAGATGGTTGTTAGTGTCAATCCTTAAGTAAATCATGACCTCATTTTTACAGTTTGGTGGGATTCAAGCTAATAAGCTTCCAAACAACTCAAATGGAACATTCTCAATTGATTTGCTTAAGGAAAACATTCGAGAAAACGATGATCACTGTCCTACAACTTCATTAATTTGTATTGAAAATACACATAATATATGCGGAGGAAGAGTATTGCCACTGGATTGGATTGATGAGGTTTAAATTATGCTAACGGATTCTTTCCATATACTTATTGAACTTTGGATTTTAGGTGACAGAAATAGGGCGAGTGTATGGAATCCCAATTCATATGGATGGTGCACGTCTATTTAGTGCTTCTGTCGCAAGCGGAGTTTCAGCCAGTAGAATTGTGAGAGACATAGCATCTGTAAATATTTGTTTAAGCAAAAACTTAGGAACACCAATGCGATCTGTACTTGCTGGGAATGCAGATTTTATTCAAAAGTGCGAAATCACTCTGAAATTATAATAATGTCGTAAGAAATATTGATTACTTTGATTTTAGGAGTCGCCGTTTGCGTAAAGCTTTAGGAGGTGGGATGCGTCAGATTGGAATGATGGCTGCTGCTGGTTTGTACGCCTTGGATCATAATATTAAACGTTTAGCAGAAGATCATAAAAATGCAAAGTCAATGGCAACGGCCATCGCAGCTCTTAACAATCCAGTATTCAAAGTGAATTTAGAACAAGTAGAAACAAATATGATTATTATACATCTTAAACATGGAAATGCTGATGATGTTTGCAGACGATTTTCTGAAACACCAGACGAAGAAATCCAAGCTCTCGGAAATGCTATTAGCGTTCTGTCACATTCACGCAATGAATCGTCCATTCGTCTTGTACTTCATTGTGATGCAACTGGAGACCTTGTGGTTAAAGCTACTCAAAAAATCTGTTATGTAGCAAAGGAATTGCTTAAAGAGCATAGCTAATTATGTTTATTTAACGTAAAAAATAAATTGCTGTAAATTATGTTTTTGCGATTTGTGAAAAAATCTTTGTACTTAAAAATTTAAAGAGAGAAAAAATTACTCAGTCGAACTTAAAAATCAGTATCATAAAGTTTTTGTTTTGAATACTGCGAAAGCAGTTAAAAAATAAATGAATCCTGTAAATATTCCAAATATCTAAATTAATAAGAACAAAATATTAGTATTAATATGGTCTAATTTTAAAATGCTTACAATACCCCAGCTCCTATTTTCATGTCAAAAAGGTCACAGTATTCTACAGTTGTGGAATATCTACATCGAGAATTCTGCATTTCTACTGCAGAACTAATCATTAAACTTCCAGCTAGTATCAAACTAACTCCAACTACTACATGGAAAATGATATCCTAAAAATAATAATAACAGAAGTCACAAATTTTCAATTTAACTTTCTCTAATATTCTTACAATTATTCTGTTCAATTTGCTAATGACAAGATCATCACTAAGCAAATGTGCAAGTAAATAAAGAATTGATATAATAATCGCTAAAATTGTAATGCTTCTAAATAATTCTTCCTTCCAAGCTTCTAGTGAATCTTTGTAAGTCGCAGCTCCAAGTACTAGGCCCACAATACCAAAAATCTGCAAAACGACATTAACTATCTCACTTTTATTCGTTAATTTTAAAATATAACACTTACAGTTTCTACTAATTTTGCAAATCCAGGTACTGTAATTAAATACTCAAAGTTTTGCGAAATTTCAATCTTTCCAAACAAAAGCATTTCTCAGAATTGTTCGGATACAAAGCAAATTTACGACACTTTAGTTTGTTTATCTTAAAATATCACAGATATGTTTCTTCTTGTTCCAACACTACCAATAATTATATCAGATAAAGTGAACTCCTGATAGCTTTCATAATTTGCAGCTGTCACAAATTAGCAAATGAATGATTTTAGCACAAAAGAAGGTGAAACTTTAATAAAGAATAAAAATTGGAATTTTTATGTACCGATTGTGACTGAACAATAACATAATATTCGGGAACATAAAATTATTATAAAAGGAAAGGAGTAATTATAAAAAATTTCTATTTTAGCATCGAACATATTGAATTGAAGGCCAGAAATTCAGTAAGACCTCCGATAAGATAAATAATCGGTGAAATAATGGTTTCAAGAATCAAGGTTTAA